>PVJN01043348.1:0-17835 GCA_004026805.1 Lasiurus borealis | reverse complement strand
CACCCTCATGCACACTGCTCCTCCTACCTTAGGACAAACCCTCATGCACACTGCTCCTCCTACCTTAGGACAAACCCTCATGCACACTTCTCCTCCTGCTGATTGGCCACACCTTCATGCATACTGCTCCTCTGCTTGGCCACACCCTCATGCACACTACACCTCCTGCTGATTGGCCACACCCTCATGCACACTACACCTCCTGCTTGGCCACACCCTCATGCACATGCTCCTCTGCTTGGCCACACCCTCATGCACATGCTCCTCCTGCTTGGAGCATGTCCTTGGACTCATTCTCACCAGCCTTGACTTAAAGGTGCTCCTTCCGGCTTTAGCCCTGTCATCTCCGCAGAGTTTGTCACCCTCCCCACAAACAGAGCCCCCCTTGTGCATTTGCATAGCTCACTATGGCTGTCTTTCCAAACACTTCCTCACTGTGGTCACCTTCCATTCCTTTGTGCCACCCTGAGCTGGGATCTGCCTCTCCCACCACCTCTAATTCCCATGGAGTCAGGGACTGTGCCTTTTTGCTTATTATTGCCTCCCCAGGGCCTCACTTCTTGCCTGGCATGGGCTGGCCATTAAAAAGTACATTAACCAAATGAGTGAATTAATTTAAATAATAATTGCTGTTATTCTGGATTTAAGGACTCATCCTCCACCACGCTAATAGTGTATTTGCACATTCCCACCCACCCAAGTTCTGTCTTTCTTCTCTTTTTCTCTGACATCTGAGAATGCTTCCCGAGATCTGTGCACTAAAAGTATCTTTCCCTTCCCCATTTATTTTTTTTAATGGAGTCATAAAGTTTAACTCGCTCTACCATTTGGATTTTGAGAAAAAGGAAAGTACTTTTAATTCTTTCTAAATTTAATCTAGTGGTCCTCTGCCAATTACCACCACCCCCATCCCAATCATCCACATATTGGTGAGCAGGGGAACAAGTCAAATAAGACCTAAAATCGCATCGGACCCAATGGTTTAAATGGTCCTTTTAGAGGTCAGTTTCTCACATAGACTCTGTGTGCGATCTCAGCTGGCCCCTCTCTGCTGTTTCCCTCCGAAAGTCTGAGTTTATGTGTCGTCTCTCTAACTTCATGGCAACAGAGGTGGAGATGGGGAGTTTAGTCATGATGTCCCGTGCCTTCCCTGGTCTTTGTTCACTGGTGTGTGCCTTGCTGCCATTTGAGTCTGGACCCAACAAATATGGCGGTTAACTTGCATAAGTAGACGCCCAGCGGCCTCCATCCTTGGCACCCAGGTCACTCAAAGGTAGGTCCGGGGTGGGCCTGAGCAGCCTGAGAAGGGCCTGAGCCAGGGGGCTGCTGGGCAGGGCTAAGCCTGCGATTGGAGCTGGGGGCCCAGGCCCCAGGCCCCAAGGCCAGCGATTGGAAGGAGCCATCCATGGAGGGAGAGGGAGCCAGCCATCAGAGGGAGAAGGAGACAAATAGGGAGAGGGAGCCAGAAATCGGAGGGAGAGGGAGCCAGTGCTCAGAGGGAGAGGGAGCCAGTGACCAATGATGGGAGCGAGCTGGGGGCCACATAGGCTTTAGGCCTGGGCAGGAGCAGAGCTGGTGATCAGTGTGAACTGAGTTTCTAACCCACTTGATCTGAATACCTTTTCTCACTGCTCATTGGCTAAGCTTCCTGCCACTGCTAATATTCTTAGTAACTTGGGTAATAAGAATCCAAAAAGGTGATCTAGGGTTTTTCCACCACACTTCTGGAGAAAAAGACGAAGGTCCGCTGCTGGAGGGCTAAGAAATGTCATATCCTGCCTTAGCCTGTTTGTCTCAGTGAATAATGCCTCGGCCTGAGGACCCCAGGGTCTGGGTTCAATTTTGAACAAGGGCATGTACCCAGGTTACAGGCTCCTCCCTGGCCGGGGCCCAGGTCAGGGCTCATGAAGGAGTCAACCAATCAAAGTGTTCCTCTCACTTTAATGTTTCTCACTGTCTCTCCCTTTCTCTTCCACATTCTCTAAAAGTCAATGGAAACATATCGTCAGGTGACGACAAAAAAAAGAAAAAAAAAAGAAATGTCATATCCTATGAAAGACACATCTTGAAAATGCCTAAAGAAAGTTGTCATTTTTTCGTGGTGAAGGGACTGGAGTCTGTGTTGATGAAAACACCTGGGCGGCTGTGTTGACTGGCAGTGGCTATAGTGGCAGGGTGATGGGGCTGGTGCCTTCCCCTGATCAGCCCGGTCGCCTCCCATAAAGGGAGTGGCCCTAAGCAATCAGTAGGACATCCCCTGAGGGCTCCCATTATGTGAGAGGGGGGCAGGCTGGGCTGAGGGCTCTCCCTGCAAGTGCATGAATTTCATGTACCAGGCCCCTAGTCCTATCTAATAAAAGAGTATTATGCAAATAGACTATACCTCCCCTACACTCATAAGCCACACCCACTAGCCATGCCCACTAGCCAATCAGAGCGAGTATGCAAATTAGCCCAACCAAGATGGCTACAGCCACAGAGAGAGCAGGAGGGAGGCTTGGGTTGCCCCTAGCAATGGAGGAAGCCAAGCCCCCAAGCCTCTGCTTAAGGCAAAAAAGTTTCAATGGCTGTGCAGCAGAAGGCTTGGCTCTGCTCCAGGCTACAAAGTTTCAATTATAGAAGATAAATAATCTCAGATACCAGGGCCTCCGCTTGGGTAGCCGGGGGGGGGGGGGCATGGCTGGCCTGCAAACCACCACAGGCCCCTCGCCTGGGCCACCCCACACCTCAAGGGAACCCCCACCCTGATCAGGGACACCCTTCAGGGCAAACCAGCTGGCTCTCACCCATGCACCAGGCCTCTATCCTATCTAATAAAAGAGTAATATGCAGATTGACCATCCACTCCAACACACAAGATGACTGCCCCCATATGGTCAAAAGATCCTGCCCCCATGTGGACATAAGATGGCCACCAAAAGAAGACCAACAGGAGAGGACAGTTGGGAGGGGCCAGGCCTTTAAGGGAGAACAGTTGGGGGTGATCAAGCCTGCAGGGGAGGGCAGCTAGGGGTGGCCAGGCCTGCAGGGGAGGGAAGGAGTTAGGGGTGACCAGTCCCACAATGTAGGGCAGTTAGGGGCAACAAGCTGGTAGGGGAGCAGTTAGGCATCAATCAGGCTTGCAAGGGGGTGGTTAGGGGGTGATCAGTCTAGAAGGCAGAAGCAGTTAGGGGCAATCAGGAAGGCAGGTAGGTGAGCAGTTGAAAGCCAGTATTCCTGGATTATGAGAGGGATGTCAGACTGCCCGTTTAGGCCTGATATTATCTGGATTGGGCCTAAAGGGACAGTCAGACATCCCTCAAGGGTCCAGATTGGAGAGGGAGCAGGCTGGGCTAAAAAACACCTCCTCCCACCCCCTGTGCACGAATTTCATGCACTGGGCCTCTGGTATCTATATATAAGCCTAAATGATCATTGCAACCAAATGAACAACTGAACAGGCTGGATAGGGCAACCAGGCCAGCAGGGGCGTTAGTAAGTGGTGACCAAATGACCCAGCAGCAGGCTGTGTGGGGTGACCAGGCTTGCGAGGGGTTGTGGGGGAGGAGGAGTTGGGGGTTACCAGGCCAGTAGGCGGGGTAGTAAGGGGTGACCAGGCTGGTGGGAGGGGGCAGTAAGGGGCAACCAGGCTGATGGTGGGTGGGATAGTTAGGAGTGACCAAGCCGGCAGGGGGAGCAGTTGTGGGTGACCAGGCCAGCAAGCAGGGCTTTAAGGCGTGACCAGGCTGGCAGGGGGGTAATTAGGGGTGACCAGGCCAGTGGTGGGGAGGTCAGTTGGGGGAAACTAGGCTGGCAAGGGGGGACAGTTGGGGGTGACCAGAATAGCAGGGGGGCAGTTAGGGGCAATCAGGCAGGCAGGCAGGTGAGCAGTTATGAGCCAGTGGTCCCAGATTGTGAGAGGGATGTCTGACTGCCAGCTTAGGCCTGAACGTCCCCTGAGGGGTCCCAGATAGGAGAAGGTGCAGGCTGGGCTGAGGGAACGTCCCCCCTCCCCGTGCATAAATTTCATGCACCAGGCCTCTAACACACACACACACACACATACGTATATGTATATGTATATCTATATGTATATGTATATGTATATGTATATGTATATGTATATGTATATATATAATGGAATATTATTCAATTCTAAGGAAAAAGGACATCCTGCTGTTTGCAACAACATGATGGATCTGAAGGACACTATGATAAATGAAATAAGCCAGGCAGAGGTAAGTGAGTCCTGCATGTTTCACTTACATGTGAAATCTAAAAAAAAAGCTTAACTCAAAGGAACAGAGACTAACATGCTGATTACCAATGGTTAGGAGTGGGGGAGGAGGAGAGATGTCAATCAGAGTACCAACTTCCGCTGTACGATGAGTGAGTTCTGAGGGTCGAATCATGCGTAATGACTACGATTGATATATTGAAAGCTAAGGGAGTAGATCTGGCAATTATATGACCTGACGCAAGTGTTAGCTCACAGCAATGCGCAAGTATATCAAATCACACTTTGCACTATATGAGCCTATCAAGTCATATTGTACACAGCAAGCAATGTTCTACCTGTCAATTATGTATCCATAAATCTGAAAAAGCTACATGTGCACTGCAATTTTTTAACTTAACATTATGGAGCGATTGACAGTTCGCTATGGATTCTCTGACTTGGCCCATAGTCTCAAGTTACGGATACAGCCCGAATGTTGAAGCTCCGCTCTTAATTACATACTGATGCATAGGAAGGAAAGGTTTTCAGCAGCTCCTCCTGGTGATGGGACGTGAACTAGTAGGTTGTGAAGTTAGGATTTTATTTGGAGGGGGGGCTAACCCGGGTTGATTTGGGAGAGACACGTCATAAAAGCCACCCGATTTGAGGAAAAGTGAGAGAGCCTGGAGCTCTGAACATTCACTTAAGTATCGTTAGAGGCCGGGCTGCCCCAATATTTCATTTCACAGCTGATATAACTGAAGCTCCGAGAAGGTACTTGATTCACCTCAGATCACAGAGGGTGTAGGTATCAGAATCCACAGACACAGCCTAGTCTTTCCATCTCCAGCTCTTTGGCCTGTGTTGCCTGTACACACTCTCTCAGAAAAATAAAAATAAAATAAAATAAAAAGAGGGAGGAAGGAAAAGAGGAAGGGAAGGAAACAGAAGACCAGGTGTAGGTAGGTAAGGTCTCTGGTAACCACACCGTTGAGTGGCAAACGCCTTCCTCTGCCCACATCCGGGAACGTCTTAGAAGCTTGTAGGACAGGGTGTGCTCTGGACAGAGCCAGTTCTGGCGAGGAGGTTCCTGGCGCCAGGAAGTGGAGGGACCACAGGCCACCCCTGCGTTGCCGACCCTACAGAAGGCCGCGCTGGGCGCCCGGACGCCTGAAGGAGCACCCATCTGTGCACCTTTAATTTCCTTAATCAGTTTGCCCAGTGTTTCAGGATTAATGGAGGGGAGGCAGTTTATAAATGTCAGGGATCGCTATAATGTTCACCTTGAGCCGTAATTTAATTCCGAGAAGCTCCAGGCTAGTAAATCTAGAGCCAATAAAAGGAAATACTTCCTCCCATTGTACCCCTCGCCCTCTGAGACCGCTGCCAGGGGGTCACTGACGCCGTGCCAGCTCTGGGAGGGCACTGGACAGGCCCCGATGAGATGACTACCTGGGCCATCCCAGGGAAGGTGATTTCAGAGTTACAAAATCCTGCGCTTTAGTGGATAATCGAAAGCCTGGGCAAGGGTTGGGAGGTGGGGGGTACATCACCCCCTTTTTTCTGCTCCACGTAATCCTCAAATATCACAGTGAAGTCAATGATATCACCGACATTTTGTAGATCAGAAAATTAAGGTTTGGGGATGTTAAGAGATTTCTTGAGAGTTGAACCGATATTTCTCCAACTCTGATTTCTTAAGACCCCACATCTGCATTGTGGAGTGAAGAGAAACAGATTGCATGTAGGTTCAGAGAGGGGAGCACAGGAGACAGGCCTCTTTGCTCTGCATGGAGTACAGAGGCTCTGCCTCCCCGGAGGAAGGAACTGGTGAAAGGGCCAGGAGACCCCGTGGAAATCTCCCCCAGGCTTCTGAGGTCACCTCACACGTTCCCCTGGAGATGAGGTGTGGGCGTTTCTGGATACATGAACCCCGCTCCCTCTACCTTCCCCACCATGGGCCTCCCCATCAGAGAAATCCATCTGGGAAACAATGCTCCCCCCTCACTCCTGGGTCTGTCTCTACAGCAACTTCCTTGAAGAGAAACCAACAGGGCAGAAAGCCCTCAACTCTGTTCCTCCCCATTTTAGTCAGAACAAGGTCTGATGAGAAAGGCCCTACTGAGTGCCTGGAGCCGTCTCCCCAGGGGTTGCCCTGAGGGGCAGCGTGGAAAGGGAGGAGCCAACTTTTGTCTTCCTGAGGAGGTCTCCCTGGGTATGTGCATACAGAAACAGAGAGGTACTTACAGGCTAGTCTTCATTTCTTCCTTTCTTTTTAATATATTTTATTGATTTTTTTACAGAAAGAAAGGGAGAGAGATAGAAAGTCAGAAACATCGATGAGAGAGAGACATCGATAAGCCGCCTCCTGCACACACCCCCTACTGGGGATAATGCCCGCAACCAATGTACTTGCCCTTGACCGGAATCGAACCTGGGACCCTTCAGTCCGCAGGCCGACGCTCTATCCACTGAGCCAAACCGGTTTTCGGCTAGTCTTCATTTCTTCTTCTCATTATACTGACTTTTAAAAAATCCCCTTATCTTATCGTTGAATTCCGTCTTACAGTGTAGAAAGGGATCTTTTTCAAGTCTTTCGTGTGAAAGGGGAGAATTAGGTCAGAGAGTCTGAGAATCACAGACACAGAGCACGCTAGAGTGAAATTTCCCAGCATTCACACCACCTTCTAGAGTGAAAATTGCCAACCGAGTGTTGAGTTTCCTGCTCTGTGTTCCACTGCTGAGTTCTTCGACCTCACTGGTTCTCATAAGGCTTTTACCTCCGTGAAATACCGGCTCAGCTGTCAGAGGTTCTTTGCTGTGGCTTCCTGTATGCTTCCGACTTCTGAATTTCCCATCAGTGTGAGGGCGCTGTTCCTTTATCTTTGTCCAGAGGGTCAAAGCCCTTCCCTATGATTACTTGTCGGTCTTTCGGTATCTATAAGAAAGCTACCCTGTTTCCCCGAAAGTAAGACATCCCCCGAAAATAAGACCTACTTCCAGTTTTATTTCTCACTGTAATATAAGGCATCCCCCTGAAAATAAGACCTCCCCGATAATAAGGCCTCCCCGCCCCCTGGAATATAAGGCCCCCGAAGCTATCATCAGGCAGCTGACTCCTGATTTAAAGAGACCTCGCTCTGCCTGAATAGCTCCAGCTGCGCTGCGGCCAATCAGTGAGCTGGGTTGTGATGACGACGACTACCATACCGTAGACAGGTAATAAATCTCCTTCTTTTTTGTTGTTCAACAATAAATGTGCACCGTCTTCTTCTTCATGGAAAAATAAGACATCCCCTGAAAATAAGACCTAGTGCATCTTTGGGAACAAAAATTAAAATAAGATACCGTCTTATTTTCGGAGAAACAAGGTAGTTTGGGGGTTTTCTCAGGAAACAGTCAAAATCACTTATGTAGGGTCTTAAGAAACCAGAGTTGGAGAAATATTGGTTTAACTCTCAAGAAATCTCTTAACATCCCTAAACCTTAGTTTTCTGATCTATAAAATGTCGGTGATAATCATTGACTTCACTCTGATATTGTGAGGATTACAAGAGATACTGCATGTAAAGGATTTCGCATGCATGGTCTTAACTGTGGACACTGAGAATTCTTTATTCCCTGCTTTTAAATTGCATATGTGATTCTTGAGACTCTCCATTATATATTAGGCTCTTAATAACATCCGTTCCTTGCAGGATCTTGTCATGAAGCACTGTGAGATTCACCCAAATTCAGATCTCAAACACACCTACGACTAATTGGAGATACACCGGTGAAACCGTTTATTATTTCAATTGGCTATTAATTAGCAGAGTGGGCGAGGCCTCGAATACCGCCTCGGAGGGTTTACTTCATTCCCCTGTTCCGCGCTCTCCAGGGTGAACGCTTCCACGTTCGTGCTCGGTCAGGCCCTGTGCTCTGTGTGTCTTGGCACTGCCCTGGAACAGCAGTGCTCGCGGCTCAGCTTGCCAAGCTCACGGAGTAAATATAAATTTGTATCCGCGCAGTGAGTGTGCAGGATGCTGTCAGGAAGCTATAGGATGCTTCTCTGATTCCAAGTCTGCGAAGAGCAGCCTGAACGGGGAGTGGCTGTGGCTCCACAAATACGTACTATTGTACAGACCACGGTGCCCATGACATTGAGCATGGGCCAGGGGAGGAGCCACGAGGCTCTGACCAGGGCTGGGCTGTGACCAGAGCTTCATGATGATTCTCTGTGAGCTGCATGAAACCCCTAACACCCTGATCTGCAGAATGAGACCAGGTCTGGCACGATCTCCCTTACGGGGTGTTAACTGTGGACATGCAGAACTCTTTATTCCCTGCTTTTAAACTGCATATGTGATTCTTGAGACTATCACTTATATATTAGGCTAGAGTAGTGGTTCTCAACCTTCCTAATGCCGTGACCCTTTAATACAGTTCATGTCGTAGTGACCCCTAGCCATAAAATTATTTTCGTTGCTACTTCATCACTGTCATTTTGCTACTGTTAATGAATCATAATGTAAATATCTGTGTTTTCCCATGGTCTTAGGCGACCCTGCTAGTGGTTGAGAACCACAGGTTGAGAACCACTGGGCTAGAGGAAATAATGAAGTAGGCCCAGGAAATGATATATCAAAGTGTAAAGCATGACTCTTCAGTCGTGAGGCCCTTCACCCATATTTACGTCACTGTCGTAAAAGAGCCCAGAAGGTTTTCAGTGAGCCGGAGGCATGAACCCAGGCTACACGATTACGCAGAACACACACTTGTCCCTGAAGATCTATCACCTTGAGGGAGATCTTCAGAAATCCTGTTGTCTGTCTCACTCTACTTCTGGGCTTTTTCGTGTTTACAAGGGAAGGTAACAAACAAAAATCCCCGCTACGCTCTCTTTAAGGTGGAGGACGCAGATGTTTCTCATCTACCAACGAGCAGATCTCGGCTAAGCAGAGATCCATGCGGATCTATCAAGAGCCTTTTCAGGGATGGAGACTCCACCCTGCCTCTCCCGGGTGCTGTTCCAGGGCACCGGAGAGGAACGAGGTAAGATATTACAGGAAAGAACAAACCGCCAATAAGCCACTTCAATTCATTCTTCCTTTCTTGACTTATCCTATCAAAGCTGGGCCGAGCAGGCAGTAGGGCATCGCAGCAACAGGTGCCACTCTGGAAATTCTCTGTAAACAGTAAACCCACCTGCCGTTTAACAGAATGACCCGTGCTCCTCCCTCTCTCCGTGTTATTAAATAAGATCTCAAAATGCCAGTATTTTCCTGGAGCCCCCAACAACAGCTTGCTTCAGCTAAGAGCGTCCTTGGGCAGAAGAGAGCATGTGAGGTGAAATCAGAATATTTTCTACTCTAGGAGACTTAGGGCACTGGCATCTGTGATCCCTGAAGCATTAATACATTCCAAAGTTTCAAAACTGATGATCTACGCTACGCGGGATTGCTCTCTGTTTTATGATTCTTCATGTTACATCGCCAACTCAAAAGGGACGGGGACCAGGTCGTTTAATTCTGCCATATCCCCCGGAATATACGACAGGCCGCTGGCATTCAGTGCCATTTTAATACGTCTATTGTCACTTCTCCTAGCGAGCATGAATAATTCAGCAACTCTCTTGTTAGAAATGATCCTTTCATTAATTCAAGAGCATATGCTGTTTATCTTTTTATTTGGAAAAGAAATCTCTCCACCTTTAAACCGGTAGGGCCCAAAGGACGATTGATGTCTGGCTCATTCCTGTGATACGGGGGTACCTGTCACCCTTCTCTCTTTTCACCCCTTGCCTGGGTTATTTTAAGAGGCTCCACGTTAATGGAATAAAAAAGCACTTTATCTGCTTTTTTATTCCATTGGATACATGTTTATTGAGGACCTACTATGTGCCCGGTGCTTCCTGGGTGCTAAGGATACAGACTGGTTTTCTGCTGCCCCGGGCTTTGATTCTGATCCTCAGAGAGAGGCAATCACCACACAAACCAACGAGAGAATTTCAGGAGGCTTTACGTGCGACAGAGGAGATAGGATACAGCGAGGGAACGCAGGCGCACTGGTGGGTGTGAAGGCAGGTACTTCTTTCAGAAAGGCATGTTGAGTTGGAATGATTTACCCAAGTTTTGGAAGGACGAGGAGCCAGCTCTTTGGAAATCTGGGTAGAGAGTCTTTCAGACACAAACAGGGGCACCAACCCAGAGCAGAGAGCCGCACAGCTCAGATGGAGAGCGTGTCCTAGGAGCTGAGAGGGAGAGATGGCTGGGCTGCAGTAGCTTCACTTCACAGGCCATCGGGAGGAGTCTGGGTCTGATCCTGGGAGCCAGGAGACGGCCCTGGAGGGTGTGAAGCCGGGGAGGAGAGGTGGGGGGATGTATTATTCAATATAATTTCCTTTCCCATGAACTCATTCTTTTTTTTTTCTTTTTCTTATATATTTTATTGATTTCTCACAGAGAGGAAGGGAGAGGGATAGAGAGTTAGAAACATCCATCAGCTGCCTCCTGCACACTCCCCACTGGGGATGTGCCTGCAACCAAGGCACGTGCCCCCGACCGGAACCGAACCTGGAACCTTTCAGTCCGCAGGCCACTGCTCTATCCACTGAGCCACACTGGTTCCGGCATGAACTCGCTCTTGCCCCCTGGAGGAGTTTGGGTACAAGTGAAGCCGGATCCAGAAAGGCAAGCGAGGAGAACTTTGCAACCTCCCAGGTGAGTGGAGATGGCGCTTGGCCCCGCGGTGATGAAAACTGTAACAGAGAAGAGAGGTCGGGGGGTTATTTTGGATACTGGGTGTGAGGCAAAATGAGAAATGAGGAACAAAACACAAATCTGGGGCTTGAACGTCTCCGTGGCTAAGTCTGCCATTTACTGAGCTGGACAGGAATGAAGAAGGAAGGCGTCTGTCTCCCTTCTCCACAGATAGAAAGAGCATTTTCCCCCTAAAAGTTGTGTAACCGCGTTTGCTTACTTAACATATTCCCATCATGTCCTACCTTTCCCGTGTAAAATTATAGCTTTATGTAATTGCATGACGTCACCTGCACCCTCCTCTCCCATCGCTGCCTCCTCCTTCACCCCCCCACTCCCCTTCCACCCCCAGGCACCTGCAGCGGCAGCCACTGCATCCATCATGAGCTGCTCACTTCTTCCCCCACATTCTGCGCTTTCTCTTTCTCCATGTCACCGCACTCGCTCTTCTTCTGCCTCACAATTCTTTGAACAGCATCCTCTACATTGCAATGTCTGACATCTTTCAAAGGTAACCTGGCAACCTAGGTGTTACCTCTCCCCCCAGGGACCAGGCTCTCTCCCCAGCGTTCCCCTGCTGTCCCGAGCTAACGGGCTAATCCCGTTTCATCAACCTGGATCTGTCTCAGCTGTGACGGCTGTCCTCGGTAGAGAGTCCCACTCAACTTTGTCCCCCCAGAATTCAGGAAAGACAGGGTTCTGGGGGAACACCTCTCTCCTCAGGAACTGAAAGTCTGAGAGCCACTGAACACCCCTGCTTGTGGGACTGGTAGTGCATCTTGCGAGGCTCCCATCTGAGCAGGCAGACGGATGGTTAGGGCAGGGCATTTACGAGGGAAAGCCTACAGGCTGCCATCCATCATCCAGCCCAATACCCCGGGCACCTGGGCGGAGACGGACCTCACTGCAGAGTCACCTTTGGGGGGAATGCAGCCTTTGGTAGCTGCTCTGCTCCTGGGCTGGATCCATGCCCGGTTGTGGGACCCTTTTTCATGTCCCGCATGGCTCAGGGTTCCTGGTTCAGGGTTCAGGTTCTGGAGGAGGCTGCAAGTAAATGAAAAGAGAGACCAGAAAAGTATTAATTTGGCGATATTGGGAGGCCAGGTGGGAGCCTTTCTCTAGTGGGAAGACTACCTTGCTCTGGCCTTTTTCTCCCTTTTATTAAGACTACAGTGGTACCTCGAGATACGAGTGCCCTAACATACGAGATTTTTGAGATACGAGCCATCAAGCGAGTGATTTTTGCTTTGAAATACGAGCAACATTTGAGATAGGAGTCATCGAGCAGATCGGCCGGCTGCACACGACCCACCAGTTTACCAGGACTTGAGCGTCTCATAGTTTCCCACGCCTCAAGGTTATGGAACGAATTAAACTCGTATCTCGAGGTACCACTGTATGGGATACACCCATGATGTTTAGGCAGGAAATTCCCAGAACAGAAGTTTACATGAGACAAACAGGTAGAGGCTGCTTCAGCCAACAATGTTTCCACTAAACAGTGAGTGATTAGCTCTGACCTTTCAGAGCCATGAAGGTGGACCAGCCTTCTGGTCTCCTGTCCACAGCTTTCTATGAGTGAGACCATGTTTGGTTTCTGGCACCCAGTCCCTTATTTTGGTCCCTGGGACAGGGACTCAGAATTGAGAAGGAAATTACAACCAAGACATATTCGTGGACTCTAGCAGGATCCACATTAGCATCTACCATGGCCCCCCAATCCAGTGGAATGGTCTGTAAGCCTCACAGTGAAATAGCACCTCATGGAAAAGAACATCATAGCTCACAGGACTGGCAACCAACCTGTGCCTACCTCACCTGGGGCTGTACTTCCCCTCATTTGGCTACAGGGTGGGGTCTCTGTGACTGGCTCATCTATTCCTGACATACATGACAGACAGCCCACTCTTACATGGTTGTGTTGGTATACCATAGCCTCCTGGATGTTCAGAAGCGTGGGCATTTTTGCACAGAATAAAAAGAATGCCATCAGGGTAGTTACCCCAGGGGTCCAAAAACCCTGAGACCGGCCACCACACTGGGAGGCAAGATGTCTTCCTACTGAACACGTCACGTTCAGTGTGTCCAAGACATGACCCTTCCCTGTACTGTACTCTGCGTCTGTGTTCTTCTTGCCGAAACAGGCTGCCAGGAGGTTTATATTCTAATAACTTGGTTTTTAATTAGTGAGAAACCCAGGCAGTCCTACTTAAATGTCTCCCAAAGCTTTGCAGATGACTCTAAATGCCTCGCGATATAAATACCTTTAGTCAAGTGAAAACACCAGTAGCTTTGCATGTATTTATATGTTTTGCCCTTTAAGTTTCGAGATTAAAGGCTGCAAGCGGAGACCGTGGTAAAGGGAAGGCAGCGTCTTCTGAAGGATCCATGCATTCAATTAGCTCCATTCCACTCCACGCGCCTTTATATACCAGGCAGCGCGTATGTGCCAGGACATGTGCAGGGCACGGTGGGAGTGGCGGAGACAAGTGGCATGAAGGGCCCGCTGCCAAGCTGCTCTTCAGAGCAGTGTGTTTGCCAGGGAAAGCCTCTCAGTGGTCTCCAAAGTCGGGTCAGGCCGGGAGGAGCGCACGGATCCCGGGGGCCTAAGCATTTTGTTGGAAACGGCCAGATCAGACCAGTAGCGAGAGCGATGGCGCTCCCTCATTACAGTTCATTTCTGGACAGTAAATATACATGTCCCCTAAAAACTCGAGGTGCGTTTTAAAGTAAACTATTAAAAAAGTGAAAGTAGCCGAGACCGGTGTGGCTCAGTGGATAGAGTGTCAGCTTGCGGACTGAACGGTCCCAGGTTCGATTCCGGTCGGGGGCATGTGCCTTGTTTGCAGGCACATCTCCACTGTGGGGCGTGCAGGAGGCGGCTGATCGATGTCTCTCTCTCATCGGTGTTTCTGACTTTCTATCTCTCTCTCTCTTCCCTCTCTTCCTCTCTGTAAAAAATCAATAAAATATTTTTTTTAAGTGAAAGTAAGTTTTAAAATACCGCAAAGCAGCTAAAACAATGTAAAACTTAAATTTTCCAATTGAACCAGAGAATTTATTCTGTGGCATTTTTGCTCTGGACCAGAATAAAATTTCCAGTTCATGCTAACTCTGGACTAGAATAAATTTCCTGACCAGGCATGATAAAGAAAAAATCTCTCTCTTCCTCTCTCACTCTCTCCTATTTTCTATCTATTTCACTCTCCATGGAATCTAACCCTCAGTAGAAACTGAAATTCATACTTTCCCCTTATATTCGTGCTTCTTTTATTTCAGTGAAGAGCAATATATTATACTCAGAAGTCTGTGAATCATCTTTAAATTATTTTTCACACCCAGTTGGTTGACTATCTGTCCTTATTTCTTAACGTGTTGAGTGTGTGTGTGTGTGTGTGTGTGTGTGTGTGTGTGTGTACAGATCTCCACTCTCCCTCTTCTAGGTGGTGCTAATAGGTTTTCAGTATTCTTCTGGCCCCTTCTTTCTTTCTGTTTACTGCATCCTCTGCCCGGAGGCCTGAATGATAATTCTAGAAAACAAACGCAGTGCCCTTTAAGGTCTCTTACAGCTCCCCTTTGCGTCGAGTTTACCAGGCACAGAGGCCTTCAAAGCTTGCCTTCCTTTAGCCTTCTGCAGGAATCCATTCTTTAGCAATTGTTCTGCTTGGACCCTGAATACAACAGAGTTGCCTTTGAGTTGCTTGAAGTGAAAAGCGGTAACTTTTTCTTTATATCTCCCAGTGAACCTGCTACAATGCCTGATGCTACTTCATCAACACTGTTATCAACCTGAATCGTATAACAAATGCTGTGAGTACTTACTGCTGTGTGCCTTGTACTGTGGTAGGTGCTTTGAATATCTTACCGTATATGATTCCTATGGACTAAGTAATAGTACCATCAAAATGCAGCACAGAGAGGTGGGCTACATGGCCCAAAACCCCACAGTTACTAAGAAGAGCTAAGACTGGAATCCAGGCAACCACAGAACATAGAATTTTTAAATTGCATCACTCCCATAATGCACATCAACACATATTTGCTGAGTAAATGTATGAAGGATTAAAATGAAAACAAATGCATTTATTTTTTAAATATATTTTTATTGATTTCAGAGATGGAGTGAGAGAGTGAGAAAGATAAAAACATCACTGATGAGAGAAAATCATCAACTGGCTGCCTCCTGCATGCCCTACACTGGGGATGGAGCCCACAACCCAGGCATGTGCTCTGACTAGGAGTCAAACTGTAACCCCTTGGTTCATAGCTTGATACTCAACCACTGAACCAGGCCGGCAGAGCTGAAAACAAAGGTATTTATTTAAAAAATGCATACAACAAACAAGGTGATGGGAATTAAAATAATATTTAGCAATGTTTATTACATATTTGTGTGCAAAATAATGCTTTCAGAGGACACAGTGATGAATTCATGAGATCAGTTTATTTTCCCAATTTGGCATTCTAAAAATGACGTTAAATTTAACCATATTACACACATTCCTCCTGTGGTAAGTTCTCAAACATAAGTCAGTCAACTCGTTGCATGTTTCCCAAGTACGCACCATGTTTGTTTTAGTGCTGGCAACCCAAAAGGAGAGGTTCTAGAGATCAGCAGCCCCCTCTAGCCACATTTAAAAATATCCATTTGTTTTTCACGCCATCATTTTAAAAATATATATTTTATTGATTTTTCACAGAGAGGAAGGGAAAGGGATAGAAAGTCAGAAACATTGATGAGAGAGAGACATCGATCAGCTGCCTCCTGCACGCCCCCCACTGGGGATGTGCCCGCAACCAATGTATGTGCCCTTGACCAGAATCGAACCTGGGACCTCTCAGTCTGCAGGCCGCTGCTTTATCCACTGAGCCACACCGGTTTCGGCTTCACTCCATCATTGAACACAGGTGTTCTGTTTTTTCTCACGCAGAGAAGCCAGTAAATAAGTTATTAGGGTGAAATTCCAAATTTCAGAGATGTCAATAAGACAGAAAAGTGATTGCTGGGGTGGGGATGTAAGCTCTCCTTCCTCCTGAGCGTCGTGTTGTGGAAGGTTAATCCATTTTAAATACAGTGGTACCTCGAGATATGAGTTTAATTCGTTCCATAACCTTGAGGCGTGGGAAACTATGAGTCGCAGTAAACTGGTGGGTCGTGTGCAGCCAGCCGATCTGTGCGATGACTCCTATCTCAAATGTTGCTCGTATTTCAAAGCAAAAATCGCTCGCTCGACGGCTCGTATCTCAAAAATCTCGTATGTTAGGGCACTCGTATCTGGAGGTACCACTGTAATCTCTGACAGATTGTAGGATATGAACTCAATAGCCAAGTCCCCAGGTGTTGGCTCCAATTAACGAGCTTTGCCTGAGTTGGCTAAGTTTAAACCCGCATTGAGCAGCAAGCACTTCCTGGCTCTCCTTCTGTAACCCAGACCTTTTTACCAGTTGTGTACCTGCCTTAATGTTCTCCTTATCGACATGTCTGGAATGAACTTCTCACTCTTCTGTTCCTATGATAACTTACTTCAGCCTACACCAGTGGTTCTCAACCTTTCTAATACCGGGACCCTTTAATACAGTTCTTCATGTTGTGGTGACCCCCAGCCATAAAATTATTTTTGTTGCTACTTCATAACTGTAATTTTGCAAATGTTATGAATCATATCTGTGTTTTCCAATGGTCTTAGGCGACCCCTGTGAAAGTGTTGTTCAACCCCCAAAGGGGCCGCAACCCACAGGTTGAGAACCTCTGGCCTACATAGCAGTGATCTTCCGTTGACGGCAGTGCTATAGAATAAAAGAGTAAGTTTGCTGGCCTGCATAAAGCTTAGGGTGTTGCATACGTAAGGCTGAAGGGAACCGGTCGGCAGGAAGAATTTTAATAGGATTGTGTAGGGACGGCCTGCACCTGGAGCGGAGGACAAAGATCAGTCCTGGTGCGTGTCTGCGGCGCACTGTACAGTGATTGCTGCAATCATCATTGACCGATTCCTGTTTTATTGTATTTCCTCTTTATTTTTATGGGAGAGAATGCAGTTTTTCCCACAATCCCTCCTTGAGCAGCAATACGGTAACCATTTGGGGAGAGAAAAAGGCATCTTCGTGTTATCTGCACAGAGGGACCGATTGGAGTTCAGTCGTGCGTAGAGCTGGGTTTCAGCAGAGTATTCTGGAGATCTCTCCCTCTTGTAGATGGTTCTTTTTAAGAAAAATTATTGAGAGGAAACTTGTTTTCTTTGACTGGTTTGTAAATACAGTGGCACCTCGAGATACGAGTGCCCTAACATACGAGATTTTTGAGATACGCGCGTCGAGCGAGCGATTTTTGCTTTGAAATACGAGCAACATTTGAGATAGGAGTCATCGCACGGATCGGCCGGCTGCACACGACCCACCAGTTTACCGAGACTCGAGCGTCTCATAGTTTCCCACGCCTCAAGGTTACGGAGGGAATTAAACTCGTATCTCGAGGAACCACTGTATTGCTGTTTTTATAGATTTTATGCAGAGCAGACTTACAGGTAGGTACAGAGGCTGAAGCAGAACACGATGCTGATTATTTTCCAGGTCAGAGTCACCGTCGTGCTCATGAGGAGGGGGGATGATGCCCTGACCGTGTTCATAACCCGCACCGTCTTGTGAGGGAGCGTCACAGAGGAGCCCAGTGAGGGAGCCGCAGCCCTCGGCCCCTCCCCTCAGCACAGGGGTGAGAGGCCATGGAACGTGGGTGACAGCCCCGCCCAGGTACTGGTTATCTCCACTGAGGAGCTCAGGAGAGACAGAGATGCCGAACTGAGGGCTTTCTCCCTTCCTCCCTCCTCCTGGGACTCCTTCACGGTGTCCACGGCAGCACAGGGAAAGGGAGACACTGCGATGCAATGGCTTAACCATGCCTTT
>PVJN01043347.1:0-17835 GCA_004026805.1 Lasiurus borealis | reverse complement strand
TTTGGAAGTCACAAAGCATCGCTCACACCATACTCTATTGGTTGAAGTAGCTATAACTGTCCTTTCAGAATTCAGGCAAAGGGTTACCCCTTGATGAGAGGAATATTAATGTCATTCCATAATAAGATTTGTGTAAAAGTTTGAGGATGAGAATCAGTGCTGCAGACTATGGGTGATTAAGATACCGATTAGGCTCAGAAAGTGCATGGGATTGTTTGATAAAAGCATATCAAGAAAAAGATGTGTATCAACAAAGGATGCTAAAGCACAATAACACTTAAGGGGTATGCTTCTGAGATGGGATATACAGAGGTGGGCAAAAGAAGGCTAATAATCCTACATAATAAAAGGCTAATATGCAAATTGTCCCCTCAACCTGGAGTTCAACCAGGAATTTGACCAGGGGGTGGGGCCAGCTGGCCAATTGCCCACATCCCTTCCCCCAACTGGCCCAGCCCATCAGCCCCGATTGATTGGGTGGGCAGGCTGGCCAGATCCCCCACCCCACATGAATTCGGGCATTGGGCCTCTAGTAATAAATAACACAATAATTAAAAATAGATAATACAAGAATAAACTGTTTCATGTACTCACAGCTATAAACCTACTTTTGCCCATCCCTGTATTGTGGTGGCAAACTTTGGAAAATACAATCTGCCTCAGTGAGGGTGGAAAATGAGGAAGCCTAAAGAACTAAATTTCTCTCCACATTTGATTTAATAGTCAGGGAGAAAACTCTGGAGGGAGAGATGGCTGAAATTGGTACAGAGGGAGAAAAAAAAATACAGGTCAGCTGCTGTGGAAACAAAAGGTCTGAGAAAATTTCTGAGGTTTTCAAAGAGAATTTGGAAGAAGTTTTGTGCTTCTGCTTCATAAAAATCTATCTATATGTTGTCCACTGGAATTGGATTTTTTGGAGGTGGAGATAGCAAGGACTTATTGTATTTGGCTTAGAGGAAGATACAGGGGCAGGGTAAGAATGGTCCAAGGATACATATTAAGGAACACACACACACACACACACACACACACACACACACACACACACTATCTACTATAGTTCTTTTATAAACTTTCAAATACAACTCATTGTAGATTGGACTTAGATCAAACATTTAACAGGTACTTAGAATCCTCAGATAATGCTAGTTGACAGAACTATAAAGATGAATAAAACCAGCATGGATGGACCTGGAGAGTATTATGCTAAGAAAAATAAGATAGTCAGAGAAAGATAAGTATCACATGATCTCACTCATATATGGAATCTAATGAACAAAATAAACTGATGAAAAAAAATAGATCCAGACACACAGAAGCATGGAACAGACTGTCATACTTCAGAGGGAAGACAGGGGAGGATAGGTTGATAGGAAGAGATCAATCAAGGAACTTGTATCCATAACTAATGGACACAGACAATAGGATGGTGAAGGCCGGGCTGGAAGGAGAAAGGACAGGGGCAGGCTAGAAGAGGTCAAAGGGGGAAAAAAGGGGAAATACATAATACTTTCTTTTCTTTTTTTAAATATGTAATACTTCCAACAATAAAGATTAAACAAAATGGTGAATAAAACATAATCCCTATTCTTATTCTAGTGGGAAGATTAGCTTTATAAATTAGAAGTTTCAGTTAAAATCCTTAGGGTTTAAAGATTTAATTGGACTTTAGAGTCTAACTCTGGGTTAATTACTTATCTCTCTTAAGCCTCGGGTTCATCATCTATAAAATAGGAAAGCAATAGTTCCTACCTCAGGGAGTAGTTACCACAGTGCCCAGCACATGAAATTGCTCACAAAATAACTGATTATTATGTAATATGGTAAAAATGATAAATGTTAAGATAGGCACAGATTCCATAAGTATACAGAGGATGGGGCACTTACGGTCTGAGCTAGTCCATATTCAGGACCAATGCAAGATAAAAATGTGTGGCCCATGTTGAAAGTTTTTATGAATTGAAGAAGGTGACATCAGAGCATTAACCAAGCATGGGACCTTCTAAGTCTGGGGTCTTGTGTAACTACATAGGCTACATACCTAGGAAGCTTGCTGTGCCCCTGTGGTACATTTGTGAAAATTAGGAAAAGGTCCCCCTTCTGCCAGGTAGTTGTCTGCCTCTCTTGTCCCCTCAGCCAGGCACTTTAGTGCAGTATATAGACTGCATAAGTGTACACAGTAGAGCTGAACACTATGCCCACCAGGAGTTTCAGAGAAGGCTTCTTGGAGGATATAAGGAATGACGCCTATCTAGAAAGATCAATAAGGCTTATAAAGAAGAAATGTGGGCCCTAGCCAGTTTAGCTCAGTGAATAGAGCTTTGGCCTGTGGACCAAAGAGTCTTGGGTTCACTTCTGGTTAAGGGCATGTACCTTGGTCAGGGCTTGTGTAGGAGGCAACCAATCAGTGTGTTTCTATCACATTGATGTTTCTCTCTGTCTTTCCCTCTCTCTCCCACTCTTACTAAAATTCAATGGAAAAATATCCTCAGGTGAGGATTAAAAAAAATCAACAGAAACATTTTAAAAGAAGAAGAAATGTGGGAGGATAAGCAGAGAAGATAGAGGTCAGAAACAGTGTGATCTGAGGGAGAAACACCAGAAATTCTGCACTATCAGAACACAAAGTACCAGATATGGAATAATAAAAAATGAAGTGAGGGCAATGGATCATGAAAGCCTTACTTTATGCTAAATTCTCGAGGCTTTAACGTGAAGGCAATGGGGATTCACGGGTGGATTGTAAGCAGAGGGTTGATATGCTCAGTTCTGAATTTTAGATAGATTGCCAAGGCTTTGATGACCTTAATGGGGCAAGGCTGGACACAGGATGTGAAGTTATCTAGCTGATGCAATATTCCAGGTTTAAAAAGATGACAGCTTGAACTAAGCATCAGTAAAAAGGATGCAGTGAAAAAGTCAAATTTGGGAAATGTTCAGGAGGTACGATTTGTACCATTTTCTGATTGTTTGTGAGTAAAAAATGAAAAAGAGGACATTACTCAAAATGATTTCTAAATATATTTTGCCTTGGGTAACTTGGTAATTTTGGAAATAAGAGAGGAGGAATATGTTTTTAGGGAAAGTGGAATAAATTTAGTTTTAGATATTCACTGTTTGAAGGGTTTAGGTATCATACAGGTGAACTGATGTAAAAGTCTTAAGATAGGGGTGAATGCTAAAGATGGGGGATGTTAACATATGGATAACAGTTAAGGTCAGTGAGGAGATGGATTGCTTCAGGAGAGTATATAAAAAGAAAGATGTAAAGCTATAAAATGCTATAGCATTTAAAGGATGGGTGCAGGAAGACTTTATGAAGGCAAATGATAATTATAGGTCAGACAGGAAAAGGAGATGCATTAAGGATTTTAAATGTCAGAAGCTAAGACATTAGAGAATGAGAGGAATCAGGAGAACTTTTGGTCAATAGTCAGCACTTTCCTATTCTATTCCTAAAAACCATCTGAAAGCAACAAGGAGAATGAGAAAGTAAAAGAACACAAACAGGGAGATAGCTACTGGGCAATCCACAAAATAGGTGAAAATGATGACAAAGGCTTTCGAAATTAAGCAAAGTTATTTGTAGGAGGAATCAGAGAGAACATGCCCCTGTGAACATCTTGTAATGAGTCAATGAAGTAAACTCCTCAAAGGCAATAGTCATAGTCTGGGAAGCAAAATCTGAATAATTCGTTTGGGAATGGAGGGAGTGTTGGTTGTGTGAAACCACATGTTGTTACAAGTGAATTGCTGAATCAAAATGCATGAACCTGGGAAATTGTGGTCTACAGATTTTAATTCATTCACACACCAATCATGAATGCAGAAATATAGTTGTTTCTCTATGTCCAGCCAAGAATGTATTGTTAAACTTCTCTGATCTTTGCCAAACTTAACAGTGAAAGTTGATATTTTAGTGTATCTGTATATATGTTTATCTTCTTGTGAGAAAGTCTGTGCATCTTTTCATATTATTTTCCAAGAGCCTGTTTTCCATATTATTTGTATAATTCAGATTTGGAGAAACTTTTACTAATATAAGGAAATTAATCACTTGTCCATGAATAAGTTGCAATTGTTTTCTTGTTTTGTTCTTAACAAAACACCCTTTGGTGGAATTTCCTATGTATTTAAAAGAATAATTGTAGTCAAATTAATCAGTCTTTTCAATTTGATAGCAAACTTAAATTTACTTATTTCAAGATCATAAAATTTTTTCCATATGTTTTTCCCTAGTTTATGATTTGTATGTATGATTTCTTTGACCAATCTGAAATTTTTTTTATTATAAGATGGAAAATATGGACCAAATATGAACCTAATTTTATTATTTTTTAAAAGGTTACTTTTGTTCCAAAACTATTTATTTATTATTTTTAATCCTTACCAAGGATTTTTTCCCTCTTGATTTTCAGCATGTATCAGAATGTCCTTTATAAGAGTGAATAATTTTTTATTATATATGCTTTCAACTTTCAGTTATTATAAATAATGCTACTGTGAACATGAGTGTACAAATATCTGTCCCAGTCTCTGCTTTCATATCTTTTGAATATATATATCAAGGAGTGGAATTGCTGGATCATATGGTACGTATTTCATTTTTTGAGGCATCATCATAATGTTTTCCACAGTTGTAGCACCACTTTACATTCTTTTTTTACTCTGTTGATAGTGTCCTTTGATGTATAAAATTAAAAAAACCTTAATGTTAGTAAATGTATCAGGGTGACAGTGATTAATATTATATGAGTTTCAAGCATACAATTATATAATACATCATATAGCACTATGTGTTCATCATCCAATGTCAAGTCTCCTTTCATCATTATATATTGGTATTTAAAAGTTTTAAATTTTGATCAAGTCCAATTTGTTTATTTTTCCTTTTATTGTCTTATCTTTTGGATCACATCCAAGAAATCATTGCAAAATTCATTGTCATGAAGCATTTTTTCCTATGCTTTCTTCTAAAAGATTTAGTTTTACCTCTTGTTTAGGTCAAAGACCAGTTAAATGATATGAAGAAAATATCGCACTTATCCTATCTAATAAAAGAGTAATATGCAAATTGACCATACCTCCGCTATATCCACAAGTCACTCCCACCAGCCAATCAGAGCAAGTATGCAAATTAACCCAACCAAGATGGCTATGGCCACAGAGAGAGCAGGGGGGAGACTTGGGTTGCCCCTGGCAACGGAGGAAGCCAAGCTTTCCACAAACCCTAGCTGGCCCAGGCCTCTGCTTAAGGCTACAAAGTTTCAATTGTAGAAGATAAATAAATTCCAGATACCAGGGCCTCTGTTTTGTTTGTTGGGGTGTGTGGCTGGCCTGAAAACCACCACAGGCCCCTCACCCAGGCCACCCCATGCCCCAGAGGAAGACCCACCCTGATCCAGGACATCCTTTAGGGCAAACCAGCTGGCCCCACCTGTGCAGCAGGCCTCTATCCTGTCTAATAAAAGAGTAATATCCAGATTGATCATCACTTCAACACACAAGATGACTGCACCCAGGTGGTCAAAAGATCTGGCCCCCATGTGGACACAAGATGGCTACCACAAGATGGCCAGCAGGGGAGGGCAGGTGGCAGGGACCAGGCCTGCAAGGGAGGGCAGTTGTGGGTGATCAAGCCTTCAGGGGAGGGCAGTTAGGGGTGACCAAGTTGGCAGAAGAGGGAAGTTGGGGATGACCCGGCCTGCAGGGAAGGTCAGCTGGGGGTGACCAGGCCCACAGAGAGGGCAATTAGGGGCAAACAGGCTGGAAGGGAGCAGTTAGGCATCAATCAGGCTGTCAGGGGAGTGGTTAGGGGTGATCAGGCTGGCAGGCAGAAGCAGTTAGGGGCAATCAGGAAGATACGCAAGTGAGCACTTGGGAGCCAGCATTCCTGGATTGTGAGAGGGATATCTGACTGCCCATTTAGGCTTCGTCCTACCTGGATTGGGCCTAAACAGGCAGTGGGATATCCCTCAAGGGGTCCCAGATTGGAGAAGAAGCAGGCTGGGCTGAAGGAAACCTATTCCTCTCCACCCACTGCACAAGTTTCATGCACTGGGCCTCTAGTAACAAAAATAAAAATATAAAGAACATATGAGAATACCTTAAATAAAAAGTATGTGATATATATTTAAAGACTATTTTAAAATACAATTAAAGGACACAAAGAAGGGCTTAACTTGACCACCCAAGAAAGATGGTACAGGAGAGGAACTCAGCACAGGGATTCTGGTAACTGTCCCTTGAGCTCTCTCCTTAGAGCCATAAACCCCAATCTCTCCTCACATGACTCTAGTCCACTGCCGGAGCCCAGTGTGATGATAATGCCAGCCTGTTCTTGGATGAGGCCTGCACCTTGAGGGACCACCAGGCAGGCATAATACAGAAGCATCCAGTAGTGTCCCTGATACCAGCCTTCCCATATAGAATCACCACCTATATAACTACCTACATCCTCATTTATCCAGCATTCAACACCACTTACCATATCCTGCACCACTATTTTCTAGGAGCTGTTATACAGGTGGTTCTCTTTCTCTCTCTCTCTTTTAAAAATATATTTTATTGATTTTTTTACAGGGAGGAAGGGTGAGGAATAGAGAGTTATAAACGTTGATGAGAGAGAAACATTGATCAGCTGCCTCCTGCACGTCCCCCACTGGGGATGTGCCCGCAACCAAGGTACATGCCCTTGACCAGAATCAAACCCAGGACTTCTCAGTCCACAGGCCAATGCTCTAGCCACTGAGCCAAATCAGTTTCGGCTCAGGTGGTTCTCTTGTTCTGCCTTGGCTCCAAGTGCTCTCAGTAGAACAATAGGAGCAAGGAACATCCAACATCCACTGCCTTTGCCATCTTCACCCAATTTAACAAGGTAGTCAACTGAATCATCGCCATCTACCTTGAGGACCCAATTTGTTTGCCCATGATAGGACCAGGCTGGTGGGGCTCTGGGTCTAAGTAGCCAAGGAATGCTGAGTCCTCTGACACTTCTCCTCATTCTACTCCATCTTCTGTGCTCTGAAGAGCTCCTTGATTTATCATCTAAAAAAGACATGGGGACAACTATCCTGATGGGTCAGTCTCTACCCATCAGAGCACTGTGGTAACCATAGACAACTCTCACAATGTGGTTGGGAGTGTTCTCTCAGTGAACTGGGACCTTCCGGGAGGCAGTAGTTTGAAGACAAGGACTGGTCTAATTTTGGGGTCTCTGGTTCTCCCTGGGACTTTAGATCCGTAGTTCTGCTTCAGACATCCATTTCAGTAAATGCTTAATCTCTAGTTGATCAAAATCAGAGATTTTCAAGTGTTTCCTTTGCAGCAAGAAAACTATATTAAACTGAAAACAATATTGGTCTAAATTGATCTGATGAGTAGAAATGGGAATGGAGGTTCCAGTTAATACCAAAAGAGTCCCCTCCCAGTCTCATGAGACCTCAAGACTAGAAGACCTACTGAAAACACTCACACAGGCCCTTTGAAGCTTTAAGGTTCTCAAATAAAAGGGATTATCCCTCAACTATCCCCTCAACAAAGATTTAAATGAAGAACATGGTATATTCCTGATATAAATTTGTCATCCGAATCAGAATACTAACAAGATTTTTAAATTAGCCAAGTTGATTCTAAACTTATATACTAGAAAATTACCAAGTAATATATGATAAAATAATTTATTATTTTTAAAATATTTTTTCTCTAATCCTCTTAGAATTGATTTTCATGAATGATCTGAGATTGGGGCCCAATTATCCCAGATTCATTTACTAAAAAATTCATCTTTTATCTGCCAAACCCCCATGCTACTCCCTATTATATATCAAGTGTTCATATTTAAACAGATCTTTCTCTTAGATATCCTGAGTCATTGATTTAAAAGTTCTCCATACTTTTGTTCTAGACTTTTCTACTTTCTACTTTCTAAAACTTAATGAGAATTTTTAGTTTGCATCTCACATTTTTTCTGATCTACTGATCAATAGGTTAAAAAATTTTCAAGTCTGTAGGTTAGCTTTTTAAAGTTAATATGTAGAAGTCAAGAGGTTATAAGTATAGCATAAGAAATATAGTTAATAATATTGTAGTAATTATGTTTGGTGCCAAGTGGGCACTAGACTTATGGGTGGGCGTGGAACAATCCTATTTAAAATTATATAAAAATACCTAGAAATAAATTTAACCTAGGAGGTAACAGAACTGCACTTTATTTTGGGTTTGTTTTATATTAATCTTCACCCAAGGATAGCTTTCCATTGAGTTTTAGAGAGAGTGAAAGTGTGGGAGAGACACAGAGAGAAACATTGATGTGAGAGATACATATCAATTGGTTGCCTCTGCAGGTGCCCTGACAAGGCCCAGGGATGGAACCTGCAATGGTGGTATGTGCCCTTGACCAGAATTGAACCTGGTCCCTTTGGTCTAAGGGCTGGTGAGCCAAACTGGCTAGGGCAACAGACCTGTACTTTTGAAATTATAAAACATTGAAGAAAGAAATTGAAGAAAATACAAATAAATAGAAGCATATACTGTACTTATGGATAGGAAGAATTAACATTTTAAAATGTCCATTCTTTCCAAAGCAACCTATAGATTCAATAAAATTCCTATCGAAGTATCAATGTTTTTTACAGAACCAGAGCAAATAATCCAAAAATTTTTATGAAACCACTAAAGACCCCAAATAATCACAGCAATCTTGAGAAAGAAGAACCAAGTTAGCATTATCAGGCTACTTGATATCAAATTCTACTGTAAGGCTATAGTAATCGAAAGAGCATACTATGGGCAACAAAACAGACACACAAATCAATGGAATAGAAGAGGGGGCCCAGAAATGAACCTATGCCTTATGAACAATTAATATATGACAAAGAGGAGAGAACAGATTACTCAAAAAATTGTGTTGGAAAAATCGGACATATATATATATTAAAAAAAAAAGAAACTAGCCCATTTCTTACACCATCTTATAAAATAATCCCATAGTTAAAAGAGATAATATGCAAATTGATCCCCATGTGGTCACAGATGGCTGTGCTCATGTCATCACAAGATGGCCACCCCCATGTGGTCACAAGATGGCTGCCATAAGATGGCTGGCAAGGGAGGGCAGTTGTGGGTGACCAGGCTGGCAGGGGAGGGCAGTCAGGGGTGATTGAGCCAGCAGGGGAGCAGTTAGACATCAATCAGGTTGGCAGGGGAGTAGTTAGTGGGTGATCAGGTTGGCAGGCAGAAGTGGTTAGGGGCAATCAGGCAGGCAGGCAGGTGAGTGGTTGGGATACAACAGTCCTGGATTGTGAGTGGGATCCCAGATTGAAGAGGGTGCAGACTGGGCTGAGGGACAACCCCCAGCAACACCAGTGTAAGAATTTCATACATTGGGCCTCTAGTATACAATAATAAACTCAAAATGGATTGAAAAATTAAATTTAAGACTCTGAACCATAAAACTCCTAGATAAAAATATAGGCATTAAACTCTCTTAAGGATTCTCTTAGCAATATTTTTTCTGATGTATCTTCCTGGGCCATTGAAACAAGTGGGACTATATCAAACTAAAAATTTTTGCACAGCCAAGGAAATGATCAACAAAATGAAAAGACAACCCACTTAAAAGGAGAACTAATTTGCCAATGATACATCTGATAAGGGGTTAAGACCCAAAATTTATAAATTACTCATACAACCCAACACACAAAAAAAACACCCTCCCTCAAAAAAAAAATCCAATTAAAAATGGGCAGAGAAACTGAATAGATACTTACATAAAGAAAACATTCAGATGGATGGTCTATTGTCATATGAAAAGATACTCAATGTCACTAAGCTTCAGGGAGATGCAAATTAATACCAAAATGGATATCATCTTACACCTGTAAGAGTGGCTATCATCAATAGATCAATAAGTAATTAGTGATGGTAAAGATATGGAGAAAAGGAAACCCTCCCACACTGTTGGTGGGAATGCAGATTGGTACAGCCATTATAGAAAACAGTATACCTTTCTAAAAAAATTAAAAATAGAACTTCCTTATGACCCAGCAATTCCACTTCTGGGTATATATCCAAAGAAACCCAAAATACTAATTCAAAATAATATATGCAACCCTATGTTCATTGCAGGGTTATTTACAATAGCCAAGTGCCCATCAACAAATGAAGTGGATAAAAAGATAGTGATATATATATATATATATATTATACACACACACACACACACACACACACACACACACACACACACACACAAATGAACACACATAAAGGAATATTATTATGCCATAAAAAATGAAATGTTACCATTTGAGACAATATGGTTATACCTAAAAGGTATTTTGCTAAGTGAAGTAAGTCAGACAGAGAAAAACAAATACCATATGATTTCACTTATATCTGGAATCTAAAGAACAAAATAAATAAACAAATAGAAGAGAAACACTGTTAGTTGCAAAAAACAAACTTTTGGTTGCCAGAGGGGATGGGGATTGAAAGTGTGTGTGAAAAAAATGGAAGGGATTAAGAGGTACAAATTAGTAGCTAGAAAATAAGGATTTAAAGTTCAGCATAGGGAATCCTATATAATAAAAGCCTAATATGCTAAGTGTCCTACCATTCATTTGACTGTTTGACCAGTCACTGTGATGCGCTGACCACCAGGGGGAAGATGCTCCAACTGGTAGGTTAACTTGCTGGTGAGGTCTAGCTGATCAGGACTGGGAGAGACAGGCTAGACACACCCCAAGCCCTCCTGCAGTCACTCCCCAGACCCTGATTGTGCAATGGTGGGGTCCCTTGGTCTGGCCTGTACTCTCTCACAATTTGGACTCTTTGGGATATATCCGAGAGCCAGTTTCGGCCCAATCCCTGCAGGCTAGGCTGAGGAAAACCCACCAGTGCATGAATCTGTGCATTAGGCCTCTAGTATAGTCAATAATAAAATAACTATGTATGGTGCCAGGTATATACTTGAATTATTGGGGGAATCATTTTATAAATCAAACTAGAGGTCTGGTGCAAGAAATTTGTGTATGGGGGTGTGTGTCCCTCAGCCCAGCCTGCACCCTCTATAATCTGGGATCCCGAGAGAAGTGTCTGACTTCCCGTTTATCCTTGTGGGATCAGGCCTAAATGGGCAGTCAGACATCCCTCTCACAATCCAGGACTGCTGGCTCCCAACTGTTCACCTTCCTGCCTTCCTGATTGCCCCTAACTGCTTCTGCCTGCCAGCCTGATCACCCCCTAACCACTCCCCTGACAGCCTGATTGATGCCTAACTGCTCCCCTGCTGGCCTGATTGCCTAATTGTTCCCCTGCCAGCCTGATCACCCCTAACTGCTCTTTTCTGCAGGCCTGGTTGCCCCTAACTACTATCCCCTGCTGGCCCAGTCACCCCTAACTGCTCTCCCTTTCTAACCTGCCCTCCTCTGCAAGCTGGTTGCCCCCAATTGACCTCCCCTGCAGTCCTGGTCTCCCCCCAGTACCCTCCCCTACTGGCCTCCGACTTGGTCTTCCCCAACTTCCCTCTCCTGCAGGCCTGGTCCCCCCCAACTGTCCTTCTCTGTTGGCCCAGTCACCCCTAACTGCCCTCTCCTGCAAACCTGATCATCTGATCACCCACAATTGGCCTCCCTTATAGGACTGGTCCCTTCCAACATCCCTCCTCTGCTGGCCTGATTAACCACAACTGCCCTCCCTCCTGGTCATCTTGTGGTGGCCATTTTATGTTCACATGGGGGCAACCACCTTTGACCACCTGAGGGGCATTTTGTGTCTTGGGGTGATGGTCAATTTGCATATTACTATTTTATTAAATAGGACTAGAGGCAGCCCAACCTGTATCCTCTCCATTCTGGGACATTCCTCTCACAATCCAGTACTGCTGGCTCCCACTGCTCGCCTGCTTGCTTTCCTGATTGCCCTTAACTGCTTCTGCCTGCTAACCTGATTACCTGCTAACTACTCCCCTGCCAGCCTGATGCTTAACTGCTCCCTTGCCAGCCCGACTTCCCCTAACAGGCCTGGTCACCCCTAACTGCCCTTCCCTACAGGCCTGGTCACCTCTAACTTCCCTTCCCTGCAGGCCTGGTCCCTCCCAACTGCTGTCCCCTGCTGGCCTGATTGTTCACAACTGCCCTCCCTTGCAGGCTTGGTCCTTCCCAACTGCTCTCTCCTGCTGGCCATCTTGTGGTGACCATCTTGTGTGTTGGAATGATGGTCAATTTGCATATTACTCTTTTATTAGATAATTGTCTAACTAGTATGGTGTAAATCTGAAACTAATATAAAACAATATTGAAAGTCAACTACAATTGAAAAATAAAAATAAATAATAAAAATGAAGTTAATATGTTAGAATCATTTGTTTATTTTAATAACTAGAGGCTTGGTGTGCTAAATTCATGCACAGCAGGGGTTGTCCCTCAGCCCGGCCTGTGTCCTCAGGGGATGTCTGACTCCTAAACCAGCAGTCAGACATCCCTCATGCAATTCAGGAGGCTGCATGCAACAGTGACCATACTTTTTTATACAGGTGAAAGACATCTTGCTGTTGTATGGGAAGCTCCATTTTCTTGTACTACTTTTATATAAAAAGTAAAATATAACATGATGCTTCTGAGGCAGTAGTACCATTTTCCCCATTTTATGGGTGGAAAAACTGAAGCAGAGAGAAGTTAAGTAATTGGCTTTGTCACACAGTTATAAGTGTCAGAATCAGGGCTGACCACAAAATGTGTAAGCCAGAGTTCATGCATGTCATTCCTGCATCATCCTGTTTTTTTCAGTGTTAGAGTAGCTTTGCCAGGTTTTAATTTTTAAATCTAAGAGACTGTTCCCAATATATAGGGTAGGGTCCCTAGGCCAGGCCAGTGATCAGGGCCAGATATATCTGTGGGGGATTGGCAGGGCAATTGGGGGGCCCTGCTGGCACCTGCTTTGGCTGGTGGCCTGGTGCCACCTGCTCACTGCCCCACCTCCTGTCGCTGACACCAGTCGCCCCCCTCTGCCTGCTGGCTCCTGCCTTGGCTGGCCTGTTGCTGCCTGCTCACTGGCCCCGAAAGTTCATTCTGCAGGTGGTTCCACTGTTTGGTCAATTTGCATATTAGGGTTTTATATAGATAGATGTATTCAAGGAGAAAGACTCACATATACAGTGAGTCACAGTATTTATGAACTGGCTGGATCATTCATAAGAGCAATGATTTAACTATCACAACTTTGGTGAGTAAATTCAACTCCTATGACGAATATTGCTTACAACTTGAACCAAAGTTTTTGTTAGTAAATCTCAAATGTTTCAAGTCAACAATCATGGGAAACTTACTATTAAATTAACTTTGAATATTTTAGAACAACTCTTTGCCCTTAGTATGTAGGAATTCAGGTTTATATTGGTTTAAATTAAGTATAGATTTAATTTATTTTGTGGTTACTGTATGTAAATATCCTCTAACCTTCTCCTCTATCAGATGCTTTGCATTTCAAAAGCACTTCTGTTAAAGTCCTCTTCACTTCAAGTGTTCTATAAAGTACAAATAAACCTGTGACCTATGATTTTACTTACAATTTTCACTAAAGCTAATTTTCTATTTTCACACTTCAAATTACTGAATTTCTCTTAGTTCTGTATTGAATTCTTATAATCAACCTATATTTTTATTTTCAGAGTTGCAGTACATTTTATTCATCCCATTTATTGAGAATACATTAATAAAAGGGATTTTTAAATTGTATTTTTCCAAAATGTTTTTTCATTGAAAAATTTTCTTTGACTATAGTCAACTTCACATATTAATGGTCAGTAATTAAAAATCTTATTTTATCCTCATATTTTCTCATTTAGACCAAATCACAGTTTTCATATATTGCCATTTAATCCCATCATCTTAAATCCAAAGGTGAAATGTCTAACTACTTTGCAAGTATAATTTTATTGAATGTCCTATGTAAATGTGAGACTTCTTGAAAAAATGTCCTTCAGAATATGTTTGGTAAATAGGAAATTTAAATGTTCTTTTGATATTCACTTTGATTATCATTGCTTTATTCACTTTGTGACTTGCAAGGAGGAATCAACAAAATGTAAAAGAGGAGAATAAATATGTAGGAATAATGTTACTATATCCAAGAATATTTGACACATCTATTTGATTAATAAGCTTATGAATGTACATAAAGCTAACAGTACTATATCATAGAACATGGCACAATGCTTGACATATTATAGGTACTAAATATGTATATAGTTATTAAATGAATGAATGAAATTCAGACTTTTCACAAAAGGTTAAAAACATGTTTAAGTTAACATAGTTAGTTTCTTTGCTGAATAGCAAGTGGTATTATTTCTCTGGGCAAATACTATCCTCCACTTTAGTAACTTGGGAAGTGAAAGCCTTCTCAGTTGACTACGTATTTCAAGTAATGGGGAGATGTGATAATCAAGCAAGGGAAGGGGAGTCTCATTTACCTTTTCTATACTTCCCTCTCTTTCTTCCACTGTTTTTCTTTATAAATTAGAAATCAATTCAATTCAGATTTATTATGAAAAATCTAGAAGTAAAGCTTCTTATTTCTCCTTCTACATGTTTGCCTAACTCAACAGAATTTTGGTATGTAACTCTTAGGTAGGTTTGCTTTGGAACAAGATTTGTTTTCATGAAGCATACTGGAGAATGTCTTGGGGATCACTATCTATCGGGGAGCAAAGGAGGTAAGAATGGAAAGAGGGAGGAGTTGAGCTGTTGTGACAATGGCTTCAACCATGGCGCAGGGAGCTTTGGAATGAGAATAGCCCTTCAAAGTTGTTCCACTTTGAAGGAAGTGCTGGCCCATTATCCTCGGTATCACTGGTAGTAGTTAAGTCCCCAGGAAAAGGTCTTGATCTTGGCCAGATGGCTCTCTAAAGCTGATTTAGGGAGGTCTGGTAGAGCCATGTCATAATGATCAGTTGGGCCCGCTGGTCACTTGACCTCCCAGGTCAGGCTGTCTCTCAAGGTCCAGTAGCATTCCAGAGATTAAAAAAAAATTTAAATATTTTATATTTCTATTGATTTCAGAGAGGAAGGAAGAGAGAGATAAAGACATCAAAGATGAGAGAGAATCATTGATCGGCTGCCTTCTGTATGTCTCACACTGGGACTGAGCCTGCAACCTAAGCATATGTCCTGACTGGGAACCAAAGGGTGATCTCATTCACAGGTTGATGCTCAATCACTAAGCCACACCAGCAGGGCCAGAGAGGGTGTGTGTGTTTGTTTGTGTGTGTGTGTGTGTGTGTGTGTGTGTGTGTGTGTTTGTGTGTGTTTAATGGTATATAACTCACTGCTGAAGATGGTATAGTTTGATCCAGAACCCTAGGGGTTTACATTGTGATTTTACTTTGAGGCTTACCATAAATTCCACATAGGATCTTTTCCCATCATGAATGCCTTTAATGCTCAAGGGCCTTCCAGATCACAGGGTCCAAATACTGTAAGTCTCCTTCTTTCTTTGGGTACCACTCAAACTTTCATGGCACCTGGTAAGTTGGTCAGAGCAATATTTGCTAGGCTGTAACACGTTATTTCAGAACCCAAACAGATATATAAGACATTGTATTTCTTTCTTTGTAGGGATATTCAAGGTACAATAATTTGTAGAAAGGAAGTTATGCTTTATCCCAGACCATTGGACCTCTACATATAGCTTATATGCTATTTCTCTGAATCTTTATAGAATTTAACCCCCACTCTCTTGAACTCATATGTTATACCAAGGCCTGTTATAAACTACTTCCTTCTTGCAAAGTCCAATTAGCGTGGCACTGACAAGAAGTGAACCAATATGATGTTTTATCAAATGACCAAGTCAAATCTCTCTGGACTATATTATGTCAGTGGGCAAAATAATTATCTTAGTTCTAAGATACATTCTTAGTTAAGAATGTAAATATACAGGGTGGGGGCAAAAGTAGATTTACTGTTGTGTGTATGTGAAACAAGGAGTTTATTCTTTACTACTTATTGTATTATTTTCCATATGAACAACTGTGAAACTACTTTTGCTCCATGTATATACATCTGCTTCAAATGAATTAAAAAAAAACCTGATCTCTCCAATAGAGATGGAAAATGACATATTCATCATATCAGTGATGATAAACCATGCACCTGAGGCCATGATAATTTGCTGTAGTGAAGTGGCCACATCTGGGATAGCAGCTGAAATGGAATTTCTATCTTTTTTTTTTTTTTAAATATATTTTATTGATTTCAGAGAGGAAGCGAGAGGGAGAGAAACAGAAACCTCAAAGATAAGAGAGAATCATTGATCAGCTGCCTTCTGCACAACCCCCTACTGACTATGGAGCCCTCAATCCGGCTATGTCCCCTGACCGGGAATTCAACTGTGACCTCCTGGTTCATGGGTTGACACACAACCACTGAGTCACAGCGGCCAGGTGGATTACTTTCTAATTGAGGTTATTTTACTTCACTATAATTTCCAAAAATATGTCTATTTTGTGTAGGGTATAGGCTGGTGAATTAAATTGAGATATGATAAGCACCATCAACCGTGAATCTTTAAGATCTTTAAGATTGGCACTGATCGTTGTCACTCCCCTTACCACATGCTCCCATCCAGGAGCTTCCTTCCCTTTCTAGACATGCCCCTTTTTCCCCTTAAATATATTTACAAATATTTTTAAAGTATTAAAAAGCTTTATAATCTTGGGGCAGGGGACATTGCAGAAGTTTTTAATTAGCTTTCTCTATTATTTAGGTCCAAGGAACTAACACAGGGCTCAGGATAAGTGATCACTGGATGGCTCTGTGGACCTGCTATTGGTAGGAATTTGGCCAGGCCTCTACTTATTACTTTACCTTCATATGCTGGTACTGTAATGGGGGAACATGATGATGCTTCAGTGTCAATTTGAACTCTGTGTCCAAAGCCCTTGAAATGTGTAGGTGTTTTCATCCTTGGGGGAAGAATTGAGGCAATTGTTAACTTGCCATGGTGAAACAGGTCCTGGGACTCCTTCTTTCAATGGTTCACACTCACTGTCTTTACAAATAACAGTTCTTATATAATTTTATTTAATTACCACTACAATATTATAATTAGAATAGCTCTGCCTACATTTAAGAAACCAAGGTTCAGGGAGATTAGGTCACACAAAAAGTTGCAAAACCTGTATTTGTATTGTGAAACAATGTTCTTTCTCTTGTTAAATACGTACTGTCCTGGAAAGATAATTGTACAGAGTAAGATTGTGTACAGATAATTCTTTATGTCTGCAAGCAAAACCAAAAGGCAAAAAATAGGTGAAAATATCAGTACATTCCCAGACTATAAGATGTACTGGAAATTTGTATTTACAATACAAATACAGGTTTTGCAACTTTTTGTGTGACCTGTAACCTGGCCTTCTTCCATTACATGGTATTTCTAGTGTTAGGGTAACTACTGAGCCTGGAAAAGCTGAATGATCTAGATAGAGAATGCAGGGGGATTCTTTTGGTGACTGCAACTAATAAATACTGACTTATCAATTACTCCAAATGTAAGCAAGTAGAAACTGCCTTTTGTTCTCTAATTCAGAAACCCAAGGGTCTGATTGTCTTGGAAAGTTTCACGGTTGAAGAGGAAAAATGGCGGCGGAGTAAACAGACGCACCTGGAGCTTTGTCGCTGGGCAGAGGGAGAGAGAGCGGCTGGGAGTCGCACTGGGAGAGATTGGAGGCAAGTTGGAAGCCAGTTATCCTCCAGGAGAAGGCGGGGAACTGCTGGACGGGGCTCTCCCAGCCGGGCAGCCCCACTGCAAAGGGTTTTTGCCTGCCCGAGCCCC
>PVJN01043346.1:0-17835 GCA_004026805.1 Lasiurus borealis | reverse complement strand
GCCTGGCGGCCATGGCTCAATGGTTAAGCATTGACCTATGAACCAGGAGGTCATGGTTGGATTCCTGGCTGGGCACATGTCTAAAATGCAGGCTTGCTGCCCAGTGGGAGGCATTCAGGAGGCAGCTAATCAGTGATTCTCTCTCATCATTGATGTTTCTATCTCCCTCTCCCTTCCTCTCTGAAATATATATATATATGCCTGATCAAACCTATAATTAACTCACCCCCAATGTCTCGGCAGGGTCAGACCAAATTATTTTGTGGGCGTTATATGGCCCACAGACCAGATGTTCAACACCGCCATTGTAGAATAGTAACATGTCTAAATTTTGAATAACCAAAAATCCTGATTAGAAATAAGAATATGAAGGTAATTAAAGAGGTTGTAGACCAGGGCTTTCCCAGAGCTAACTTCAATATAGCAATCAGGTTTCTTTGTGGAAGTAAAAATTTTGAAAGAACCAAGTACAAGGAAGCAGCTAGAAATGAGGAAATACAAAATACCAAAATAAACCCATAATAATTTTGTCAGAATTAATAAATATGAATCACTAAGAACACAGCACAATATTTTCTTTTCAGTTCTTCTTGAAACTTAAAAGAAAAATAGGAAATGGATAACTCCAGGAGATTGTCAATATCTTAACAAATGGCAGTAGAAAAATTCACCTATTTAGCTTCCACATTTCCTAATAAAGAAGATAATCTCCAACCTGAAATAACAAAGCAAAATAAAAATAGATTTAAAATTAAAATCTATGGTTGAGGAGGATCTGATGAGAGCCTTTAAGTGAATTTAGGTATTCAGACTGAGGAGTATTTGATCAGAGGGCCAAAGGTTTGCAAATGATTTTAAGTCTGGACACCACAATGCATTTGAGAATTTATAGGCATGACAAAGTTGACAGAAGATTTAATATATATATATAATTACAATGAACTTTTTAAAGGAAAAGTTAGTAGTCATACAGTCAGCATACATTTGAGTCTTATTTTTATTTTATTTTAACACCTTCAGCTACTATATGACTTTTAATTAGAGAATTAAATTATTACATTTGGAGTAATTATTTTTAGGTAAGGACTTCTAATCACCATTCAGTTAGTGACCTTCTGATTGTTTTCTAGTTCCTTTTTATTTTCTTTCTTTGCATGTGTCACAGCCCCTAGAATGACAGGGTGCAGCAGTGGGGTGGCCCTAGGTGATTCAGATACTGGTGGAGTGGGGCAGTCACAGAGCATCGGCAGGTTGCCCAGTGATAATAGAACCATGAGGTCAGGCACATAACTATAGCAGCAGGGCTCTAGAGGGTCAAAGCCCCAACATAGGATTCCAGGGTAGGGCATGGAGCCTTGGCAGGTCAGTCCTGGTAATGACAAATCAAAACCACCACCTGAGACCCAGAGGTGGGACCCAGAGCAGTGACAGCTCAGGTTTCTCAGATGGCAAGGTGCTTGTGGTATCCCAATCCAGGGGAGTAAGACATAGCAGCGACTGAGGCCTCTAGGGACAGGTGCCACTGCTGCGACATCTGTAGCTACAGGGAGAAGACAAAGTGGCAGGGAATGCAGGTAGCTATGTCAGCAATGTTTAACACTGGTAAAGATATGAGGGTCCTCAGTAGAATAAACTGCAAATATCCATGGTAATGAAGCTTGCTAGGATTCTCCTACTTCTCTCATATATCCTATCTAATAAAGGAGTAATATGCAAATTGACTGTACCTTCACTACATCCACAAGCCACACCCGCCAGCCAATCAGGAGGAGTATGCAGATTAACCCAACCAAGATGGCTACAGCTATAGAGAGAACAGGAGGGAGGCTTGGGTTGCCCCTGATGATGGAAGAAGCCCAATTTTCAGCCAACCCAGGCCAGCCAAGGCTTCCACTTAAGGCAACAAAGTTTCAATGGCTGTATGAACAGAAGACTTGGCTCCACTCCAGGCTACAAAGTTTCAATTGTAGAAGATAAATAAATCCCAGATACCAGGGCCTCCGCTTGGGTCGCTGGGGGGCATGGCCAGCCTGCAAACCACCACAGGCTCCTCGCCCAGGCCATCCCATGCCCAAAGGTAACCCCCACCCTGATCCAGAACACTCTTTAGGGCAAACCAGATGGCCCACACCCATGCACCAGGCCTCTATGCTATCTAATAAAAGAGTAATATGCAGATTACCCATCACTCCAACACACAAGATGACTGCCCCCATGTGGTCAAGAGATCCTGGCCCCATGTGGACACAAGATGGCCACCACAAGATGGCGAGCCTGGAGGCCTGCAAGGGAGGGCAGTTGGAGGTGACCAGGCCCACAGGGGAGGGCAGTTAGGGGCAAACAGGCTGGCAGGGGAGTGGTTAGGAGGTGATCAGGCTGGCAGGCAGAAGTGGTTAGGGGCAATCAGGAAAGCAGGCAGGTGAGCAGTTGGGAGCCAGCAGTCTTGGATTGTGAGAGGGATGTCCGACTGCCCGTTTAGGCCTGATCCCAGCAGTTGGACATCTCTCGAGGGGTCCCAGATTGGAGAGAGTGCAGCCTGGGCTGAAGGACATCCCTCCCCATGCACAAATTTCTTTACTGGGCCTCTAGTGTACTAATGATAGAGGAATATGCAAATTGGGCAGGTTGCCATAATGGAACAATGAAACAGCAGGGAACTGAGGCTGCATGGCACTCCCAGCAGGGCTTAACGGGGACCTCATGCTGTGCTCCTCACCTAGTGGGACTTGATGGGAGGTCTCATGCCACACCCACTGTTCTGGTTCTGTGCTGGGGGACCTGAGGCTTCCCCCCTCACTCCAGTGCCAGGCTGAGGGATGTGAGGCTATGTCTCCTGCTCTGGCACCAGGCCAGAAGACTTCAGGCCAGAAGACTTTGCCCCCTGCCCCAGCACCAAGCTGGAGGACCTCAGGCTGCGCCCCCTTCTCTGATGCCAGGCTGGGGGATGTGAGGCTATTCTCCCTGCCCCAGCACTGGGCCTGGGAACCTGTGGTTGCACTGACTGCCTGGTGGGGGTGGAGGAAGGCTTGACAAGAGACCTCAGGCTCTGCCCCTGCCACAGCTCCAGGCCAAGAGATCTCAGGCCACACCCCCCACCTGACAGGGATTGATGGGGGACCTCAAGCCACATCCACCACTCTGGCACTGGGACAGGGAACCTCAGGCCACACCCCTGCCAGGCAGGGATTGATGGAGGACCTGAGACTGTGCTCTTCTGTCTGGCACCAGGTTGGGGGTCCTAGGGCTGTGTCCCCCACCTAGAGGGACTTGATGGGAATGGGGCTAGCAAGAGCTGGGTCTCACCCAATGGGGGTGGGGCCGGTGGTATGGGTCTGCATTTTCGAAGTGTGTGCAGGTGGTGGGCAGGGGTTTGACTGTGCGTCCTGCAGCATGTCCCAGCATCTGACAGGAGGGAGATTTTCATATACATTTTTCTAATTTTCTTTCATCTCTGACACTTCTATTATAGAGAAAGGGCAAATAGCAATATTAAAATATTTCCTCTAATTCCCTTTTAATGTACATGAATTTTGTGCACCGGGCTACTAGTGTGTGTGTGTGTGTGTGTGTATACACACACATACACTGAGTGGCCATATCATTATGACCTCTGAATGCATAATAATCTGGCCACTCAGTGTATTTCCTTTATAATAAAAGGTTAATATGCAAATTGTTCCCTTGACCAGTAGTTCAACCAGGAGGCAGGCCTGCCATGTCCCCTCCCCCTGGCTAGGCTGGCCGGACCCCACCCATGCACAAATTCATGCACTAGGCCTCTATAAATACATACATACACACCCACACCCATAAACACACACACACACACACACACACACACAAACACACACACACATACACAGAGTAGCTAGATTATTATGTGTTTAGAGATCATAATTATCTGGCCACTCAGTGTATATATACTATATATTTCAGAGAAGAAGGGAGAGGTAGAAACATCAATGATGAGAGAGAATCCTTGATCAGCTGCTTCCTGCACTCCCCAAACTGGGGATCAGACCACACCTGGACATGTGCCCCAACTGGGAATTGAGCCATGATCTCCTGCTTCATAGGTCAACGTTCAGCCACTGAGCCATGCGTGCCAGGCTCTTGCTCTCCTTTTTTTCAGTGGGACAAAATCTTTCCTAGAGGAGCCCTCCTGGCCCCATTCTTTTTTTGTGTCCATCCTCAGTTTATGTGCTCCGGAGGCTTTCTGCTGCTTCTTTCTCCAGAAGCTAACTTTATTTGTTTGTAGTTGTGTATTCATTGGTTTTATGTGGTGATGAGCATTGGTACCTCCTAACCCTCCATCTTGGTAAGTCATCTTAGCTTGTCAGTTTACACACACACATATATTTTCTTGCTGAACTTTTTGTTGTAATTGCATTGAATCTGTAGATAAATTAGGAAGAATTGACATTTTTACAACACTAGCTATATACATCTCATTACACATTTTAGAATATTCTTTAATTTCTTCAAATAAAGAATATAATTTTAATCTGTGTATATGACTTACATATGTTTTGTTAGATTTTTTCTAGAAATTTTTCTGATTCTTTTTAAAAATATATGTTTTTATTGACTTCAGAGAGGAAGAGAGAGGGAGAAAGAGAAACATCAATGATGAGAAACATAGATCAGCTGCCTCATGCATACCCCACACTGGGGCTAGAGCCTGCAACCCTGACATGTACTCTGACCAGGAATCAAACTGAGATCTCCTGGTTCATAGTTCAAGGCTCAACCACTTAGCCAATCAGATAGGCTGATTCTCTTTTTTTAAAAGAACTTATTGATAATATAAAAAATTACATGGTAGTTTATTTTAGAGATTTAGAGATTTGTTTATTGTGTGTACTCAAATTAGTGCTCTGTGAACTATTACCTTCAGTGTTACTTCAGTTTTTATTACTTACTAGAGGCCCAATGCATGAAAATTGCACAAGAGTAGGCCTTCATTCCCCCAGCTGCCAGCACTAGCTTTTCTTTGGCACCCGGGACCCAGGCTTCCCTCACAGCCCCAGCTTTGTCTAGAAGGTCATCTAGAAGGACGTCTGGAACGACATTGGTCTACTTAGCATATTATGTTTTTATTATTATAGATTTCTATAAGCTCTTCTTCCTTTGAAGATGTCTTTAGTTCCCTGATATTCTTTTTAGGATGACAAAGATTATGAACTCTACTGTTCTCATACAGTTAGGTTACAGAATTCTCTAAATCCCCTGTTGTCCCACAATTCCTTAGGTAAACAGATTGTGTGATAACAGTCACTGAACGGATTGACAGTTATAAAGTAATACACCTGTATATGTTGTGGCAAAGGTCATGATAGATAACCTTTGTGTTTTCTTTTCTCATCAGGGGAGAAAGCTTGTTTACTTAGGTAGCAAGGACTAGTAGTAAGAATATATACGAGCAAATTTCTTTTAAAATATTGATACTAGGAAGTAAATAACTTAAAATGTAATAATAATAAAAATAATGATGATGATGAATGCTCTGAGAAATGCATTTTCACACACATGAGTGCTACCTGTTGAGTAACTGTCTCTCAATAAAATATCTTTCATCATGAAACAAAGAGTAGAAATACAAAGTAAAATAACTTAGGAGAGTAGAAAGGGAAAATCAATTGAAGAATTTAAAACACAGTCTCTCTTCTTCCCTAATCCATTTTGGACACGAATCTCCATGAATATTATGATGAATAAGGAAGTGTATTAATTTATTTTCAGTCAGGAAAACACATATTTTATTTTGTTGTTATTTAATATTGAGTGTTCATTATGAAGAAAATAATTGTTCATAGGGAAACTGATTCATAATAATATCTCCTTATGCTCATGAAGAATATGCAGTGATAAAGTATAGCAGGAAAGGTGTGAATCTCTCCCCCAAAAAGAAAGATTGGTTTAAACTGGGAATAAATATAAGATTGGGTTTAGGTAAGATCAAATGCTATGTATCAAAATTTAACCATTTATCCTTTGGTTTAATTTTTATTGTTCTCAAATATTTTTCAAGCACCTACTCTATGAAAGAAGATTTAAAAAAAGGAGGGGAGATGGAAAGGAAAGAAGGAAAAGAAAGATATATGTTTATTTTCAAGGAGTTCTCATGCAATGGGTATTAAGTACTCTGATTTATAAACAGTGGGTTAATGTTAAATACAGATATTATCATCCTCAAATAAGCTATTGGTTAATAACATGGGACAGTATAATAAGAATCTGCTATATAAATTTAAGTAGGTCAGAGGTTTTCTTGATGTAAGAAACATTTGGAACTTTTTCAATATTAATGAGGAGTCATTGAAAGTATGCATTCCCCAAAGAGTGAGTGGCTAATTGAGGCACATACCTCTTCATGCACCTGTTCAGTGGCAGGTATTCAGCGTCTGAGTAAAGCAGATAGAAAGGCTCAGATCCATGAAGGCTTCCTGAGTGTTCAGCGATCCTCAAAGAGCCCCATCTATAAAACATATATTTTCTATATTTATTGTTAGATAAAACTATAAAGATAGGTTCTAGAAGATAATATGCATTTTTTAAAAAGTAAATAAAATGATCTAATATTAGAGAACATTCAAAGTTATGGATTTTAAGGATTTTTCTATCTGCTTTGAAATGGAACAATAAAGGACAGTTAAGGTTATAAATTTTTTTCTTTTTCCCTGCTATACATATCACTGTTTATCATTCCTTACTTGTAGCATTATTTCATAAATTAGTTCATTGGGTTTTATTTTTTTAAGTATTTCAGACTAACACTATTAACATTCAACAATATCGGAATAATTTTTGTGTTTTAATTGAAGTTAGCAGAAGATATTTCCATCAGTTTCAGAAAGCAAATCTAGATTTGCTAAGTATGCCCTATCCGTGTAGTTCAGTTGGGTAGTGCTTCCCAATACACTAAGGTTATGGGTTCGATCCCCATCAGGGCACATACAAGAATCAACTAATGACTGTTTTTAAAAAGTGTTATAACAGATTGATGTTTCTCTCTATCCCTATCTCTCTTCCTCTCTTTCTAATATCAATAAATAAATTAAGGATGTTTTAAAAATATATTTTATTGAATTTTTACAGAGAGGAAGGGAGAGAAATAGAAAGTCAGAAACATCGATGAGAGAGAGACATTGTTTAGCTGCCTCCTGCACGCCCCACAGTGGAGATGTGCCCGCAAGCAAGATACATGCCCCCAACAGGAATCGAACATGGGACCTTTCAGTCCACAAGCCAACGCTCTATCCACTGAGCCAAACCGGTCTCGGCTAAATTAAGGATTTTTTAAAAAAAAACTTTTCCAAAATTTCTTCCCATTGATTATTCCTTATAATTCAGATAATTTTTTATTTCCTGATTCTTATTTTTAAGAAGAACATCACTTGGATTTTTTATATATAAAAAAGAGAACAGAAACTCAAAGAGAAGAAGATGGGAACCAGCAAGAGGCTCTAGATAGTACATTTTCACTACAGAACTGCAGGCAGTTTCCAAAGAAAATAAAAAAGATAAATTGAGAATTTACCCTTAATCATGTAGCATTTATTCTGCTTCATAAACGTTTATTTTAACCGCCAAGTACACTGAACTATTAACAATGAACTTAAACCCATAACAAAACATTCAGTGACACGTGCAACCTAATTTTAGCAGTGGCATTAATCTCTTTACATTTAAATTTTTTAAATTTTATGCTGTAGGAAATAAATTCTAGCTGCTCTTTGTTAGAAATGTAATAAATAATTGCCAAATTGATTGCCTTGCCTTTTCTTAAATTAATATGTGAAGCATTTGTTAAGCTGTGCTGAAATAAATAAGCTTGCTTAAAAAATAAAAAATAAAAACTTATCAACCTAGTCATAGCAGTCAGCAGATTTTGGTAAATGCTTTAACACTGACTTAGATAACTATTTTCTTTTCTTTAAAAATATTTTGCAAATTGAGAGGACCTAAATGAAAATGTACTTTAACAATTTAGACGTTCTTTTTTAAAAATTCTATTTTATTGTTTAAGGTATTACAAATAGTAGTATATATGTCTAGACTTTCAATCAGGTAAATGATACTGTATTAATTTGTGTCAGTTACCTTTAGAGTTTTATACACAGTTTTGTTGTTTGTTTAGCATAGTAAAATATGTGACATTCATATATTTGTTTTTCATACAATAACAACATGAGGAATCTGTTCTCAGAGAACTATTTATCAGTAGACAGTAAACTTTAGATTCCAGTAGAGTGAAATAAGTTTCATTAATCCTGAATTAATTTTTTTTAAATATATTTTATTGATTTTTCACAGAGAGGAAGGGAAAGGGATAAAAAGCCAGAAACATCAATGAGAGAGAGACATTAATCAGCCGCCTCCTGCATGTCCCCTATTCGGGATGTGCTCACAACCATTGTACATGCCCTTGACTGGAATTGAACCTGGGACCTTTCAGTCTCCAGGCCAACGCTCTATCCACTGAGCCAAACCGGTTTCAGCCTGAACTAATTTTTAACCATTGCTTTATTTTTTTCTGCCATAACCAGCTTATTGGAATAATAACATTAAGCAGAAGTTCTGAGTCTTTGTCTCTTTCATCTTTTATCAGAATATAAGGTAAACATGAAGGAAAATTCAATATTTCTTTGTCAAAGAAGGGTAAAATATAGACTAGATTCTAAGAATGTGTATTTTAAGCCTTGTAACATTAACCCCTAAACCAGTAGTACTCTAAGACTCATATAAATCATCCTCAATATCCATATATATATATATATATATATATGAATGAAATTGCCTTTTCATGTCAATATTTCTCTCCAATGTAAATGTTAATGATTACTCTTTCATTTTTTTTATTTGCATGATTCCAGAATATAGACTCTTTACACATAAAGACCCAACAAATAATCTTGATTTGACATTATCAGTGTTTTTTGTTTCTCCTTCTACTTCTATGCTTAATAGCCACATCGACCATTTCTCACAAATGTTTGGTTTTGTGTATTAAGTTCACAATTTCATTTTTTATAGGGACTCGTTTAAAAATAAATGTCATAAGAACATTAGACACAACATGTATTTTTAAACAGAATATTTCTACCATATAAAAAATCTGGGTAGATGATGTATAATATATAGTGAGATAGGAAATTTTTTTGCCTGCAGTCACATGAGGAGAAATGGCAGTATTACCAATGAACATCCGTAGTGGAGGTGACCTGTGTCAATCCTCCCTTCAATCAATAAAAACGTATTTGATTGAAGGGTTTTTTGTTTATTTGTTTTGCTCAGAGAGGCCTAAACAGTTACTTCACTAATGATCCCTATTTCGACCAGTGACCCAGAAATGAAACACTGCATTTCACAAAACTCTTGGAGTGCACCATAAACAAGACTTACGAAATGTCATGTCCTTGAAAACATGAAATCTAACATGCTGGTATATGTCTTACACTCAGAATTGGGTTCAGAAAGAAATTGTTTAATGGGCCACCGAAAGAGGCTAGGTCTATTATTAAAAAGAAACTCCCTTATAAGTAAAACATCAGAAAATCTGAAATGTGAAGTTTCTGTGGTACAAGATTGACTACTCAATTCCTTTCATAACCTAGTGGTGCCATTTCAAGATTATTTATAGCTCTGAGGAGACTACATGGTTTTTGAAAGGTGTTGATTCGGGGGAATCCTAGAGAGTCCAGGTTAGTTCACACACAAAAAGTATTAAATCTAATTTTAGAACTAGCTGACTGGCTGATTTTAAAAATTTCAAATGATAATTATGATGACCCATTTCTTAAGAAAACAATTTTGACAATTTATATCTTGAGATGTACTGTTTTTTATTCTCATAGCCAAAGAGAAACACAGATTTCAACCTAACAAGCATTCAGTTTCATTATAGTATATACTAGTGGCCTGGTGCACAAAATTTGTGCATGGGAGACAGTGGGGGAGGGTATCCCTCAGCCCAACCTTCACTCTCTCCAATCTGGGACTGCTCAGGGGATAACCGGCAGTTGGACATCCCTTTCACAATCCAAAACTGCTGGCTCCTAACCTCTCCCCTGCCTGCCAACCTGATTGTCCCTAATTGCTCCCCTGCTGGTTTGATTGTCACTAACTACCTCTGCAGGTGGCTGCACCTGGGCTGCAGCCTCAAGTGCTGGTACCCAGAACCCTAGGATGTGGGGCTTCTACTTCTCCCAGGTCACAGCCAGCCCCAAGTGCTGGTGCCCGGGACTGAGGAATGGGCTGCTTTTCCGTCTACCAGGTGCCTGGACCTTAGGCTGGCGGCTTCTCTGTCTTCCCCGGGAGGCAGTTTAGGCGACTTCTGTGGCTGGCTACAGCCTGGGATCATGTAGCAGGTGGCTTCTTCATCTCGCAGGCCACACCCAGCCTCAGATACTGGGGCTGGGTTTCTCTGTGGCCTCCAGAACTAGGGCAGCTGGATGTGAGGCTTCTGCCACTGGCTGGGGCCTGGGACCTTGGAGCAGCCAGCTTCTTGATCTCCCCGGCTGCAGCCAGCTTTAGGTGCTGGCACCCAACTTCTCTGACCCTCCCAGGCAAGGAGCATCTGGGGGGGTGGGGCTGCTTCCATGTATTCAGGTTGATTTGCATACTCACTCTGATTGGCTGGTAGTGTAGCAGAGTTATGGTAATTTGCATGTTTCTCTTTTATTAGTGTAGGTGAAAATGATGTTGCTGTTATTTATTCTTTATCATTTTTATGCTTTTGAAGAATGTGTTTTATCATATATATGATTTGCAAATATTTCATTGCATCTGTGTTTTGCCTCCTCGTACTCTTAACAGTATTTTTTTTTTACAATCCAATTTGTCAGTTTTTTTCTGTTGTGGATTTTGCTTTTGATATATTTCTTTAATATATTTTATTGATTTTTTTACAGAAGGAGAGAGAGAGAGGGATAGAGAGTTAGAAACATCGATGAGAGAGAAGCATTGATCAGCTGCCTCCTGCACATCCCCTGCTAGGGATGTGCCCACAACCAAGGTACATGCCCTTGACTGGAATTGAACCCCGGACTCCTCATTCTGCAGGCTGATGCTCTATCCACTGAGCCAAACCAGTCAGGCTGCTTTTGATATTTTAATCTAAGTAATATTTGCTTAAACCAAAATCACAAAGGGTTTAGCCCTTTTACTCTAGAAATTTTATAATCTTTCGTTTATCGTTTAGGTCTGTGGCACAGTTTGCATTAAAGTTGTAACATGATGTGCTTCATATGCAGGTTCATTTTTTTGCATATGGATGATATCCAGTTGGTATTGCACCATTTGCTGAAAAAAATTCACTGTATACATTGAATTCCATTTGCACCTTTGCTGGCAAACAATGGATGATCTCTGTGTAGGTCTATTTCACGATTCTTTATTTATATAGCTATAAATAAAGTTTCCTTATTTATATAGCTATACTTGTGCCTATACCAGGTGTCAGTAAATATTTCTATAAAAGGTAAAATAGTAAATATCTTAGCATTGTTCTTTTATTTAATTTTAGTGAATTTAACTTTAAATTGGGACCAGTGTCTACCATGTTGGACTGAGCAAGTGTAGAAAGAGGTAGACATCTTATTTATATTAATATTTGATAACTCAAGGGTGCATACTATAATCACCATACCAGGGGACTAAAAAAAAACTAGTAAAAGCTTATTAGATATAAGATAGAATAATAAAAATATTCATTTAATCTCAAAGAAATCAAGTAAGAAAATAATAGAAATCAAATATTTAAATACAATTAAAGGAAAAGCATGAAAAGCTAAACTATGGAAACACATAAAGCTAATTTAACTGTATCATTAAAAATGTAGGCTTTAATGTAAAAAACTTTACTATAGATCAGTGGTTCTCAACCTTTCTAATGCCGCGAACCTTTAATACAGTTCCTCATGTTGTGGTGAGCCCCAACCATAAAATTATTTTTGTTGCTACTTCATAACTGTAATTTTGCAACTGTTATGAATTGTATCTGTGTTTTCTAATGGTCTTAGGCGACCCCTGTGAAAGTGTTGTTTGACCCCCAAAGGGGTCGCGACCCACAGGAATAGATGAAAAGACTTTACAATGTTAAAGATTTCAATCTGTGACAACAACGTAACAATTTTACTTTTATATACCCTAAAATATAAAAAGTAAAACTGGAGAAAACTAAAATCAGAAATAGATTATTTGACAATCATATTGCAAGATTTTAACAAGCATTATTTACCCTTAATCATGTGGCATTTATTCTACATCTGTCAGTAATAGAAAATATATATATGTTACTAAAGGCCTGGTGCATGAAATTTGTGAATGGGGGGAGTGGAAGGAGGAGAGTGTGTGTCCCTCAGCTCAGCCTGCATCCTCTTCAATCAGGGACCCCTCAAGGGATATCCAACTGCCCTCTCACAATCCAGGACTGCTGGCTCCCAAATGCTCACCTGCCTGCTTGCCTGATTGCCCCTAACCGCTTTTGCCTGCCAGTCTGATCACCCCCTAATTACTCCCTTGCCAGCCTGATCGATGCCTAACTGCTTCCTGGTTTGTGAGAGGGCAGTTGGATATCCCTTGAGGGGTCCCTGATTGAAGAGGATGCAGGCTGAGCTGAGGGAGACACACTCTCCTCCTTCCACTCCCCCCATTCACAAATTTCATGCACCAGGCCTTTAGTAACATATATATATTTTAGAAAAGTAATTTTTTAAAATGAAATTGACATATGTGATTAAGGAGGCTGGCAAGTTCAAAATCTATAGGGTGGATAGGTAGGATTATGGAGGGCAATCAGTTAAACTCAAAGCTCACAAATTGAAATATTAATCTCTGTAAAACATCTTTATAGAAATGTCCAGAATAATGTTTGGCCACATATCTGGGTACCAAGGCCAAATAAGTTGACACATAATCTTTTCACCTCTTTCACCCAGGCACCCAAAACCTCTCCTCTCTGATGACCACCATCCGCCCTCTGTATCTGAGGTAAAGGGATTTAGAAATATAAATTGGTAGTTAGAAATTAGTCAATCAGTTATACAGTGCAGCACAGAAAATATAGTCAATTAAATTGTAATAATGATGTATGGTGCCGGGTGGGTACTAACAATATTGGGGAGAACACTTTGTAAAGTATAGGATTATCTAACCATTATGTTATATATACAAAACCAATATAAAATAATATTGAACATAAACTGTAATTGAAAATAAATGTTGCTTTTTTATGAAGCAATTTTGTGTAAAATTGTTCAAATATTAAACACATTGTCATTCTTCAACAACATAAATGTTAATGATATCCAAACCAGAAAGTTAAATATAAAGGACTAAAAGCTATTACTTTCATCCTTTAAATCTAAGTCCTTTGTCAACTTTTCTTTCCTATTCCTGGGAATAGATGTATAGAGACCACTAAAATGAATATTTAGGCATGGCTAACAAAGAGATGATGAGTGAGTCAAGTGTGACTTCGAGTTGCATAGTTAATGGCCACAGTAATTTTGGATGAGGAAATCTTGCATTTAAAGCCAGAAAAACTTGCACTTTGCCCAAAGTAATATAATTGAATAATGCTTTAATGACTATATATACTGGAATGCTCAAGTTATATTATTAAAATTTTTGCTTGCAAAGAATTTAATCTTTACTGGTGACTATGTTTTTAAGGATACATACAAGGCTTCTTTTAATAATTATGTTTGCAAAATGGGCAGAGTTTTCCTGTAAATTGACTAGAATTCTAAGAATTTACCTTTTGGTTTATTTTAATATATCTCTCAGTTGGGATCTTAATTACATAGTAAGCTGTGAACACTAACTTATTTTGTAATGACATTGTTTTAAGATTTATTATGCTTATTAATCCAAATTTCTAAATGGTTTTCTTGGGAAAGCTTGATTCAGTTGAGACAATACTGTGGCTCAATTGTGCTTACCAATTAGGTAGTGTCTTTCCCCCAAAGTTGGAAATTTTCTGTTAGAGTTTTTTTAAATATCAGTTTATCTTTGACGTAATTATGGAACCCAAGTTTTATAATTAGAGTCTGAATGAATGAAATTTATATATCTTCACAGTTAGGAGAGTGTTAATTGTCATTTTTGCAGCCTGCCCTGTGAGACTCAAATATATAATTTATTCCTTAGATATTTACAAGTACATTCTATAATTTCACTTTCCAGCAATTCATTAGAGCTATTAAGTCCATTTGTTTTATTTTATTTTATGTTAGACAGGGAAAATTTGAATCATTAATGGCCAATTAATAAATACCTTAATATTCTCCTCACCTGTTAGAGGTACTCAAAGTACAGTGGTACCTCGAGATACAAGTGCCCTAACATACAAGATTTTTGAGATACAAGCCATTGAGCAAGAGATTTTTACTTTGAAATACGAGCAACAGTTGAGATATGAGTAATCGCTCGGATCAGCCGGCTGCACACTATGAGACTCGAGCATCTCATAGTTTCCCATGCCTCAAAGTTACAGAATGAATTAAACTCGTATCTTGAGGTACCACTGTACCTTTGTGGTCTATGATTTCCAAGATTCTTTTGTGCTCTTTTCCAAGACCTTATAATTTTTTACTTTTAAAAACAAAAATATGGAGAATCCAAGATGGCGGCATAGGTAAACCCCAACACTGCTGCCTCACACAACAATTTCAAAACTACAACTAAAAGACAGAAAAGACATCATCCAGAACCACAGGAAAGCTGGTTGAGTGGAAACTCTACAGCTAGAGGGAAAGAGAGGGGCTCACAGAGACCCAGAGGATTGCAAAAAGCTGAGGTATGGAGACAGGCGCACATGGAGAGAGCGGGTGCCAGAGAACCTGGCTGGCTTTCTCTGGTGGAAGTGAGATGGAGATTCTCAATGGCATTGAACCTCTTATCCTACGACACTAAACCCCAGATACAGCCAAAACTCATATGGGGGAGTTTGGACTATGAAAAGGGAGAAGTGCACGGAAATTTAGGGGAGTCGCAAAAGATCAGAAGTCTGGTGGCGCTCACAGCACTGTGTGCAGAGGACCGACTGCTGACTGTGTTGCTGGCTTTCACAAATGGGCGGGAGACAGACCCTACCAAATGCGTCACTTCTAACTCCACTAAACCCCAGTTTTGGGTGAAACCCTGGGAACCCAGACTCTATGGGAGCACAGGAGAGCCAGAGGGGCAGCAGTCTAGAGGCACTGCAGGAGTGCTCGAGCCATTACCCAGTCACGTGAGACTCAGGGGCCATGGCGGGTGGGGCCGACTGGAAGGCAAGGAGGTCCCTTAAGCCCTGAGACTCCACCCATCCCAAGCTCAACAGAGAGGCTTTTGCAGTTTTGCAAGTCTGTTATCATAAGGCTAAATGCAGCACAGAAGTTCTCCTAGCATAGTGAAAATGCTGAGACAAGAGAAGGGATCACAAACAAAAGAAATGGAGGAAAACAAATGACTGGATATAGAGTTCAAAACCACAGTTATAAGGTTTTTCAAGAATATCCTAGAAAAGTTGGATAAAGTTAGCGAGACCCAAGAGGAGATTAAAAAGGACCAACTAGAGATGGAATAGATTCAACTAGAAATGAAAAAGGACCAACTAGAGATGGAAAAGGACCAGCTAAAAATTAAACATACACTGACTGAAATAAAAAATATTATACAGAGACCTAACAGCAGACTAGAGGAAGGCAAGAATCAAGTCAAAAATTTGAAATATAAAGAATCAGAAAACACTCAACTGGAAAAGCTAGAAGAGAAAAGAATCCAAAAATGTGAAGATAATGTAAGGAGCCTGTGGGACAGCTTCAAACATACCAACATCAGAATTGTGGGGGTGCCAGAAGAAGAGATAGAGCAAGATACTGAAAACCTATTTGAAGAAATAATGACTGAAAACTTCCCACATCTGGTAAAAGAAATAGACTTACAAGTCCAGAAAGCACACAGAACCCCATATAAAAGGAATCCAAAGAGGACTACACCAAGACACATCATAATTAAAATACGAAGAGCAAAAGACAAAGAGAGAATATTAAAAGCAGCAAGAGAAAAACAGTTCATTACCTACAAGGGAGCACCTATACAATTGTCAGCTGATTTCTCAACAGAAACGATGCAGGCCAGACAGGAGTGGCAAAAAATATTCAATGTGATGAATAGCAGGAACCTACAACCAAGAATTCTCTATCCAGCAAAGCTATCATTCAGAATTGAAGGGCAGATAAAGAGCTTCACAGATAAGAAAAAGCTAAAGGAGTTCATCAACTCCAAACCAGTATTATATGAAATCCTAAAAGGTATCTTTTAGAAGAGGAAAAAGAAAAAGGTAAAAGATAAAAAAATATGAACAACAAATACATATCTATCAACAAGGAAATGTAAAAATTAAGTGAATTAAAAATTTGATCAACAGAATAAACTGGTGAATATAATAGAATCAGGAGCACAGAAAGGGAGTGGACTGGTGATTCTCAGGGGGAAAAGGGTGAGGGGTGTACAGGGAAAGACTGGACAAAAATCATACACCTATGGATGAGGTCAATGGGAGGGAGGTAAGGGTAGAGGGAAGGGTGGGAGCCAGGTGGAGGGGAGCTATGGAGGGGAAAAGATAAACAAATGTAATAATCTGAATAATAAATATTTAATTTAAAAAATGAAAAATAAAATAAAAACAAAAATATAAAAGCAAATTATTCTATTTGCTCACATGAAAGGAAATAAATATTTTTTAAAAATCTATTTATGAGGGAGGAGCCAAGATGGCGGCATAGGTAAACACCTACACTGCTGCCTCGCACAATTTCAAAACTACAACTAAAAGACAGAAAAGACATCATCCAGAACCACAGGAAAGCTGGCTGAGTGGAAGTTCTATAGCTAGAAGGAAAGAGAGGGGCTCAAAGACACCCAGAGGAACTGCAAAAAGCTGAGGTAGGGAGATGCGCACGCTGAGAGAGCGGGTGCCGAGTACCTGGCTGGCTTTCTCTGGCGGGAGGGAAACGGAGACTCCCAGCTGCATTGAACCCCTTATCCTACGACGCTAGACCCCAGATCCAGCTGAAACTCATCCGGGGGAGTTTGGACTGTGAAAAGGGAGAAGTGCACGGAAATTTAGGGGAGTCGCGCGGCGCGCACGCGCACACACAGGGCGCCCGCACCACACTGAGGACAGATTGATTCTGCCGCTGGCTTTTGCTACTGGGCGGGAGACAGACCCTCCCAACTGTGCCACTTCTGAGTCCACTGGGACCCTGTTTCGGGCGAAACCCTGGAGACCTAGACTTGTGTGGTCCTGGTACGCAGGGGAGCAGGGGAGCTGGAAAGGCAGCGGTCTAGAGGCACTGCGGGCGTGCGCACAACAACCGCTCCAGGGATTACCCAGTCACGTGAGACTCGGGGGCAGTGGAGGGCGGGGCCGACTGGAAGGCAAGGTGGTCCCTTAAGCCCTGAGACTCCACACATCCCAAGCTCAACAGAGGCTTCTGTGGTCTTGCAAATAAAAAAGTTTCCCCGACATAGTGAATATGCCAAAACAGGGGAAGGGATCAAAAACAAAAGAAATGGAGGAAAAAAAACGACTGGATATAGAGTTCAAAACCATGCTTATATGGTCTCTCAAGAATATGGTAGAGAAGGCGGATAAATTTTGCGAAAGCCTACTAGAGATACAAAAGAGCCAACTAGAGATGCTAGAGATGATGCATAAAATTAGCAAGCCCCAAGAGGAGATGAAAAAGGACCAACTAGAGACACTAACTGAAATAAAAAATATACAGAATCCTAACAGCAGACTAGAGAAAGGCAAGAATCAAGTCAAAAATTTGAAATATA
>PVJN01043345.1:0-17835 GCA_004026805.1 Lasiurus borealis | reverse complement strand
AGATCACATTTGATAGGAATAAGAACATGTCATCCACTATTAAGAGAAGAAAACGGAGTATGACTGACACGGAGATAGACTCCATGATATAAAGATGAGAGAGAGTCGCAGATGGAATACATATTTTGTCATGAAACATAAATGAGGGAGGAAAGGGACTAACAGATGATTAGATGATTGAAGAGAGAAAAAAATAGATGGGAGATAATCTCTTTTCACCATAGCATTAATGCTGTAGGCTAAATATTTGGGAATAGATTCCCAAGGAAAAATGAATCATCACATTCAGTTGAAGATATCCCCTGCCTTTATTAAATCTGTAGTGTCCAGTATCATATATATATATATATATATATATATATATATATATATATATATATGTAAATTCACTGAATTCTGCAAACATGTGTCCTGTACTTAATATGAGCCAGGTACTTTGCTTCATCTTAGAGTTACCAAGATTAATGATAGGATTATTGCAATCAAGGTTTCACAGCTCAATAGGTGAGATGGCATGTCAGATGGTGGCTTCAAAAAGAAGACACAGATCTTGTGTCTTATCACTTACAACAGAAGAATGAAACCCAAGCATACTTCACCAGGCTGGTGGATAAGAGAAGCTTTACAGAATATGATATTTCTGCAGGGTCTTTTATTTAAAAATCTATTTTTATTGATTTCAGAGAGGAAGAGAGAGGGAGAGAGTGATAGAAATATCAATGATGAGTCAGAATCATTGATCGGGTGCCTATTATATTCCCCACACTGGGGACTGAGCCTTCAGCCCAGACATGTGCCCTGGCCGGGAATTGCACTGTGACCATCTGGTTTATAGGTAGATGCTCAACCACTGAGCTACGCCAGCTGGGCCCTCAGAGTCTTGAAGGACAAACATTATAAGGAAATAAGAAGGCCTGTGATAAGAGCTTTCCACATAGTTATTATTCTTATAACTATAGGCCCAACACACAAAATTGCATGGACCCACCCACCTACCCAACACCTACTTGTGCTCCCATCTCACCTATTCACCCACTGTCCTGCCAGGCTCACCATCCTGCCCACCTGTGCCTCGCCCTGCCCACCAGCTGCCAGCTTGCTGCAATCAAAACTTGTGGGGTACAAAAGAGGGACTGAGTGGCTCACAGGCTGGGGAAAGGGACCAAAAGGTGCTCCATGCACCTCTTGTTCTGGTGTTCTGGCGTCATGGCCACTAGCATTTTATAATATAGACTAGAGACCCGGTGCATGAAATTCGGGCATGGGGGATGTCCTTCAGCCCAGCCTGTTCCCTCTCCAGTCCTCCAGTCTGGGAACCCTAAAGGGATGTCCCACTGCCTGTTTAAACAGGAAGTTGAACATCCCTCTCACAATCCAAGAATGATGGCTCCCAAATGCTCACCTTCCTGTCTTCCTGATTGCCTCTATCAGTTTCTGCCTGCCAGCCTGATTACCCCCTAACCACTCCCCTGCCAGCCTGATTGATGTCTAACTGCTCCGCTGCCAGCATGTTTGCCCTTAACTGCCCTCCCCTGTGGGCCTAGGTCCCCCCACAACTGCCCTTCCATGTAGGTCCAGTCACCACCAACTTCCCTCCTTTGCCGGCATGGTCACTCCTAACTTCCCTCCCCTGCAGGCTGGACCACCCCCAACTTCCCTCCCTTGTAGGCCTCGTCCCTCCCAACTGTCCTTCCCTGCTGACCCGATCACCCACAACTGTCCTCCCTTATAGGCCTGATCCCTCCCAAATGCCCTCCCCTGCTGGACATCTTGTGGTGGCCATCTTGTGTCCACATGGGGGCAGGATCTTTTGACCACATGAAGGCAGTTATCTAGTGTGTTGGAGTAATGGTCAATCTACATATTATTCTTTTATTAGATAGGATAGAGGTCTGGTCCATGGGTGGGGCCATCTGGTTTTCCCTGAAGAGTGTCCTGGAACTGGGTGGGTGTTCCCTTGGGCATGGGATGGCCTGGCAAGGGGCCTGTGGTGGTTTGCAGGCTGGCCACACCCCCTTTCGACCCAAGTGAAGGCCCTGGGATTTATTTATCTTCTATAATTGAAACTTTTAGCCTCAAGCAGTCAAGCCTTCTGCTTGCACAGCCATTGAAACTTTATTGCCTTAAGCAGAGGCCTGTGCCTGCCAGGGTTTCCATAAAGCTTGGCTTCCTCCATCACTAGAGGAAACCCAATCCTCCCTCCTGCTCTCTGTGGCTGTAGCCATCTTGGCTGTGTTCATTTGCACACTTGCTTTGATTGGCTGATATGGGCATGGCTGTTGGGTGTAGTGGAAGTATGGTAAATTTGCCTATTACTCTTTTATGAGATAGAATTCTAATGGCTGAGGGACCAGTGCATGATTGGAGTCAGGGACGGATGGGAGAGGTTGGCAAGTCTGGGAAGGACTGCGGGAGGGTTCTGAGGCATTTTTGTCCCCTCTCCTCAGGCCCATTCTGCAGGATTCCAGCAGCAAGCTAAACTACCAGTCACAGCATCTGCCCCCTAGTGGTCAGTGCACATCAGAGCAAGTGGTTAAGCAGCATTATCATATCATTAACATATTACTTTGATTGGTTAAACAGATTACTAGATGACTGGACACTTAGCATATTAGACTTTTATTATATAGGATAGAAGAGGCCTGGTGTGTGAAATTCATGCACAGAGGTGTGTGTCCCTCAGCCCAGCCTGCACCCGCTCCAATGTGGTACGCCTTGAGGACTGTCCAACTGCCCGTTTAAGCCCAATCCTACTGATAGAATCAAGCCTAAACAGGCAGTCGGACATCTCTCTTACAATCCAGGACTGCTGGCTCCCAACTGCTAACCTGTCTGCCTTCTTGATTGCCCCTAACTGCTTCCGTATGCAAACCTGATCACCCCCTAACCACTCCCCTACCAGCCTGATTGATGCCTAACTGTTCCCCTGCCAGCCTAATTGCCTATCACTGCCCTCTCCTGCAGGCCTGGACAACCCTAACTGCCCTCCAAAGCAGGCCTTGTCACTTTTAACTGCCCTTTTCTGCAGTCCTGATCACCCCTAACTGCCTTCCCCTGCAGGCCTAGTCCCCTCCAACTGCTCTCCTCTGCAGGCCTGATCTCTCACAACTGTGCTCCCCTGCTGGCACAATTGCTCACAACTGCCGTCCCCTGCTGGTCATCTTGTGGTGGCCATCTTGTGTCCACAAGCGGGAAGCCACCTTTGATCACATGGGGCAGCCATCCTGTGTGTTGGAGTGATGGTCAATTTGCATATTATTATTGTATTAGATAGGATAGAGGCCTGCTGCATGTTAGGGGGCCAGCAGGTTTGCCCTGAAGGGTGTCCCGGATCAGGGTGGGGGTTCCCTTGGGGCATGGGGTAGCCTGAGTAAGGGGCCTGTGGTGGTTTGCATGCCAGCCATGCCCCAAGCAACCCAAGAGGAGGCCCTGATATCTGGGATTTATTTATTTTCTATAATTGAAACTTTGTTGCCTTTAGCGCAGGACAGGGCAGGCCAGGAACTTGGATTCCTCCATCACCAGAGAAACCCAAGCCTCCTGCTCATTCTGAGGCTACAGCCATCTTTTTTGGGATTTGTTTATCTTCTATAATTGAAACTTTGTAGCCTCTAGCAGAGGCCTTGGCCGGCCAGGGTGTGCAGGAAGCTTGGATTCCTCCATTGCTGGGAAAACACTAGCCTCCTGCTTGCTCTGTCACCATAGCCATCTTGTTTTGGTTAATTTTCATACTTGTTCCTGATTGGCTAGTGGGTGTGGCTTGTGGGTATAGTGGAGGTGTGGTCAATTTGCATATTGCTCTTTTATTAGATAAGATTATATAGAATTCTATTGTTTTTATTGTAGGATTTGAGAACTACTAATCTTGTAAGCCATACTCACTATTTAATTTTTATAAGATAGCATAGTATAGTGCTTCATAGGCCGTGGGTAACATTTTGTTCTAACCTTAGAAAAATAATCTGCTTCCTGACTTCTGTAATGTACTAACAGAAAAGAGAGTTTTACCTAAAGTTCCCTCAAAGAAAAAATCAGATTTTCTTTCATTTATTCATTTCACACTAACTTTCTGATTATTCACTTTATTTCACCATGATAAAGAGAGAAATATGAGAAAATTTTAGAGTTGAGTTTTATCTACTTGTGCTCATAATTTATCCATTTGATTTGTAACATTTCTACTCGATGAAAAGGAACCCTACTTCATAATGACTTTCCCAAGGGTAAAAAATGTAAAAGCAAAAATATTCACAATAAAGCAGATAGAAATATAGCAATTAAAATGGAATAGTAATAAAGTATCACATTGTGATACCTTCTTTTAAAGTAGAAAAGCTACATTTATATTACATGATTAATTTTACATGAAAAGATGTATAAATCCTTTTTCTTTCCTATGTGCCTGTAGTCAAACTTCTGAACATTTGAAATTAATATTTTGTGCTTCAATAGATAGGATTCACTCAATAGCAATGTCTTTTATTACTATTGCTCAGGTGTTTTTCAAAAAATCTTTGTTATATTTTATTACAAAAGTAACGCATGTTTGTAACAATTCAAAGAATACAGATATTTATTAGTTACCTGTCAACGGTCTTACTTTCCCTGCTCCTTTCATTGCCATCTACCTAGAGGTTTCCTAGGCAGTGCTAGCAGTTTGGGTTTCAGCTTTCAAACTATGTTTATCAACTATACAAAGATAGATTTGAAAATAGATGCAGATATGGATAGATATATAGAGCTAGAGCTAGAGATAGAGATAGAAATATACATAAACACATACATTTCATTTTTCCTTTTATAAAAACAAAATTTTTTACTTTTTCAAAATATATTTTATTGATTTTTTTACAGAGGGGAAGGGAGATGGATAGAGAGTTTAAAACATGGATGAGAGAAAGACATCAATCAGCCACCTCCTACATGCCCTCTACTGAGGATACACATGCAACCAAGTTACATGCCCTTGACCAGAATCAAACCTGGGACCCTTCAGTCTGCAGGCCGATGCTCTATCCACTGAGCCAAACCAGTTTTGGCAGAATTTTTCACTTTTGAATAATGTGTTTTAGCCATAATTCTGGGTCAATATTTACATAATAAATTGATGTATTTGACTGCTGCATTTTTGTCTTACCTATAGATATAATTTATTTAACAATTCCATATCAATTGACATTCAGGTTATTTCCAGTTGGGTAAGTTGCCTCAATAAATATGCTGGTGTAAATATCATAATCTGCAAGTGTTTTTGTTTTGTAGCAACATTTTCTTTTAGTAGGTCCTGATATATTATTTTCCTCAAAGTTTGCTCTAATATATTCTGCTATTAAAAATGTATATGTGTGCTTTTCTTTCATACACTTGAAATCAATGAATGCTATCAATCTTTAAAGTAGTTGATAATAGGATAGAAAAAAAGGCAGTATTTTATGGTTTTAATTTTCATTCCTCTAAATACGAGTGATATTGACCAGTTTTCTAATGCAATTTTTGACTATTTTTCCTTTTTTTGTGATCTACCAATTTGTAAACTATGTTTATTTTCACTGAAAAGTAAATTTAATGAATTTTCAAAAAATTACTTATGTTTATAAGTTGAACTCTTGGTTCATTATGTCTACATTTAAATTTGGTAAACATATAATTTAATTTATCTAAAATATATGACTATTTTACTTGATGTTTCCTAATACTTAGTTTTCACAACTAAAGGATACCTGTGTTTTCATATTCTATCTTTACACTATTAGGCTATTTATCTTTAATGACATTTAAGAATTTTTACTCTTTAGAGTTCATCGCTAATAAGTTATAGGAATCTGTCTAGAACTGGCTTAAAAATTAGGGAATTTGCCATACCTGGTTTGGCTCAGTAGATAGAGCATCAGACTGTAAAATGAAGGTCCCAGGATTGATTCCAGAAAAGGGCATGTACCTTGGTTGTGGGCACATCCCCAGTAAGGCTTGTCAGAGGCAGCTGATAGATGTTTTCTCTCTAATTGATATTTCTAACTCTCTATCCCTCTCCCTTCCTCTTTATAAAAAAAGCAATAAAATATATTTAAAAAATTAGGAAATTTATAATTTCACATAACGAAGAATAGAAAGTCACACGTTCAGGGTTTGTTGATCACATTATATTTCTAGGTCCATTCCTTATTGTGCCATATTTACTTTCAGTGTTTCAAGAAGACTTCATCTGAACCAACAGAGACAACTAAGTCTATTGTTCAGTAGGAAAGAATAAAAGAGAAAGGCAGAAAGAAAGATAGATCAAACTCTTCCCAAGCATTTGAAGTATCTTTCTTCTATCAAATTTGATCAGGTGAGGGCACATGCCCACCTCAGGATATGCCATGTATTGCTCTTCCACCGACTGAGGAACATCAACTACAATTTGATAAATGGAGGGGCATTTTTGGCAGAAAAATGTGAAGCATTTCACATATATAAAATTATCTGCACTGTAGCTACATGCAGGAAAATAATGATTCTAACAAGTATAACAAATTTCAATAGAACTATGGGTATAGCCAGAATATTTTTAGACACAATTACATAAAGCAAGATGGAGGAGCAAGAAAGTTGATCAATTATGATAGTTCAAGAAAACTTAGCTAGCACTGTTAGAACACAAAGTGTTTTGTGAAATATAAATGGAGGGTATTTTTGAGCTGAAGAACTACATGATCTTCATGTTAGATGTAAATGATCTTATTGCCCCATTATCACTTTCATTTAAATAAGCCAAATTCTAAAATGAGAACATCTGCCCCTACCAAACTGTCAAAATTATATTCTAGAGATAATTTCCTATGCATACATTTGCATATATTTTTCTAATGAAGATCAATTTACTATAAAAAGTCAAACTTCTACCTTTGTGAAAACATATTCTAATTATAAAAACCAGTGAAAATATTAGGCAAATCACAATACATGTGTTTCAACACAGTAAGGATGGCAATTCTTCCCAAATTGATTAATAATTTTAATGCAATTCCTATCAAATTACCACAAGTTTTTATGAAAATATAGACAAGCTTATCTGAAACTTTATACGGAGTGGCATAGGTCCTAATAACGAATACAATCTTGAAAATGAAAGAATCACTCTATAAGATATTAAGTCCTACTACTAGTAAATAGCTACAATAATCAAGATAATGTAGTATTGGCATAGGGATCAATACATAGATCACAGTCTTAAATATAAAGTTATTATATATTAGAAAATTTACATAGAAAAAACCCTTCAAAATCTAGACCTAAGCAAAAAGTTCTTAAATTTGACATCACATGCATGCATGATCTATACAAGAAGAAATTGCTGAAGATGATGGAATAAGTGAATACCTAAATTGCTGCCTCACACAACAATTTCAAAACTACAACTAAAAGACAGAATGGACATCACCCAGAACCACAAGGAAGTTGGTTGAGTGGAAATTTTAAAACTTGAAGGAAAGAGAGGGGCTCACAGAGACTCAGAAGAGCTGCGAAAAGCTGAGGTATGGAGACGTGCACGTGAAGAGAGCGGGCAGCAGAGTGCCTGGCTGGCTTCCTCTGGTGGGAGGAAGATGGAGACTCCCAACTCCACCGAACCCCTTATCCTACCGCACTGAACTCCAGTTCTGGGTGGGACTCATACGGGGGAAGTCTGGACTGTGAAAAGGGAGGAGTGTGCAGAAATTTAGGGGAGCTGTGAAAGGGCAGTAGTCTAGAGGAGTGCACACCAATGCACAAAGAGAGGAAGGACTGCTGATTGTGCCACTGGCTTTCTCTAGTGGGCGGGAGATAGAGCCTCCCAACTGCACCACTTCTAACTGCACTGAACTCCAGTATCAGTTGAGACCCTGCAGACACAGATTCATGCAGGTCCCAGAGCGCAAAGGAACCAGAAAGGCAGAGGTCTAGAGGCACAGGCGTGTGGGCACAGAGACGGTTGCAACAATTACCAAGAGACACTTGAGACTCAGGGGACGTGTAGGGTGGAGCTGACTGTAAGCCAAGGTGGTCTGCTAAGCCCTGAGACTCCACCCCACCCAAGCTCAATAGAGAGACTTTTGCAGTTTTGCAAGTCTTGCATCATAAATCTGATTCCAAAACAGAGGTTTTCCCAGCAGAGTGAAAATGTGGAGACAAAGAAACAGATCACAAAGGATAGAAATGGAGGAAAACAAACAACTGGATAATGAGTTCAAAACCACAATTATAAAGTTTTTCAAGAATTTCCTAGGAAAGATGGATAAATTTAGCAAGACCCAAGAGGAGACAAAAAGGACGAAATAAAAATTAAATATACACTGACTGGGATTTAAAAAAAAATGTTATACAGAGGGCTAACAGCAGACTAGAGGAAGGCAAGATCAAGTCAAACATCTGAAATACAAAGAAGCAGAAACTACTCAACTGGAAAAGCAAAAAGAAAAAAGAATCCAAAAATGTGAATATAGTGCAAGGAGCCTCTGGGACAACTTCAATTGTACCAACATCCAAATTACAGGGGTTCCAGAAGAAGAGAAAGAGCAAGACACTGAAAACCTATTTGAAGAAATATGACTGAAAACTTCCCCACCTGGTGAAAGAAATAGACTTCAAGTCCAAGAAGCACACAGAACTCCAAATAAAAGGAATCAAAGAGGACCATACCAAGACACATCATCATTAAAATACCAAGAGCAAAGACGAAGAGAGAATATTAAAAGCAGCAAGAGAAAAACAGTTAATTGCCTACAAGGGAGGACCTATACGATTGTCAGCTGATTTCTCAACAAAAACGATACAGGCCAGATGGGAGTGACAAGCAATATTCAAAGTGATGAATAGCAACAACCTATGACCAAGATTATTCTACCCAGAAAAGCTATCATTCAGAATTGAAGGACAGATAAATAGCTTCACAGATAAGAAAAAAGCTAAAGGAGTTCATCAACACCAAAACAGTATTATAGGAAATGCTGAAAGGTACTCTTTAAGAAGAGGAAGAAGAAAAAGGTAAAGATAAAAATTATGAACAACAAATACATATCTATCAACAAGTGAATCTAAAAATGAAATGATTTAAAAATCTGATGAACAGAATAAACTGGTGAATATAATAGAATCAGAAGCATAGACAGATAGTGGACTGACAATTCTCAGGGAGAAAAGGGTGAGGGAGGTGCAGGGAGAGACTGGACAAAAATCACACACCTATGCATGAGGACAATGTGTGGGGAGGTAAGGGCAGAGGGAGAGGTGGGGACTGGGTGGAGGGGAGCTATGTGGGGGGGGGAGAGAAACAAATGTAATAATCTGAATAAAGATTTATTAAATTTAAAAAATAATAATAAATAAATAAAAATAACAGGAAGAAATTGCTAAAGTGGACTTCATCAATATTATTTTTTTTTCCTCCAAAATAGCTCGGTTAGAGAAAGAGAAAAAATAATGTTTAAAAAACTCAACATTTAACACTAGGAAAAATAAATACAATTAGAAAATAGACCACAGACATAAATGAAAATTTCACTGAAGAGACTATACATATAACAAGTAAACACATAAATATAATTTCAGAATCCTTAGCCTTTAGGGAAATGCAAATTAAACCACAGTGAGATATTACTACCGATCTATTAGAATAGCTAAAATAAAAAAAATGACACCATTACCAAATACTGGTGAAGGTGTAGAGAAATTTTATCATGCCTTTATTATTGATGGAGATATAAAATGGGACAGCCACTCAGAAAAAACTTTGGCAGTTTCCTTTAACATTAAATATGAAACTGCCACATCATCCAGCAATTGCAATCTTGACTATTTATATCAGAGTAAATAAAATTATGTTTACTTAAAAATCTACAAACAAGTGTTTATAATGCCCAGATAGCAAATAGCTGCAACCTGGATACACCCCAAATTTCTTTTGATAGTTGATCAGTTAAACAAACTCTGATACATCTGTGTCATAGAATATTATCAGATATTAAAATAAATAAATTATTGACATCCACAATAACCTGGGTAAATCTCAAGGGGTGAAAAATGAAAAACGAAACAGCGACATCTCAGAAACTGGTAGGGTAGGGAACTACAGAAGGCAGAAGCTTTACACATCTTCTGTCTACAGATAATGCGCTGCATGTAACTATGACTATACCATCCATTACTTTGCTTTTCTGACTAAAATTGCGGTAATATAATTTATCAGAATTCCTGTTTTCAAAGAGTACAAATTCTTAGCAGTCCCATCACAGAAGTATCTTTGTACTGGTATACTTTGCATATACATATGCAAGAAACTTGAGGAATTTTTCAAATTTAACAGCAACCTGAAATAATTGCATGACGATATCAGTTGTTACAGATTCAACTGGGTCCCCCCAAAATTCACAGGTTGAAACCTACCCCTCAGTGTTAAATGTAATTGAAAATTGCGCCTTTAAGGAGGAAAGTAGGATTAAACAAGTTTACAATGGTTGACTGCTAATTCAATAGGATGCATTTCCTTTAGGAAGAGGATGTCATATCAGGCGAGTGTGCATACAGAGAAATGCCATGTGAAGGCATTTTTGGTGAGAAGTTGGACATCTGCTAACCAAGGAGAAATTAAACTTACCAACGCTTTCATCTTGAACTTACAGCTGCCCACAGGTGAAAAAGCAAATTCCTGTCTGCGATCTTGTGTTATTGCAGCCCTAGCAGACTAATATACCAATATTGAGTAAAGCTTAAAAACTTTAAAAAAATCTTAATAAAGAAACAAGTGATCAATTTTGATAGTAAAATACTGAGTTATCTTCCCATTATAGGGTAACAAAAATCTTTACAAAAGAGTATGAAGCCAAAAAATGTAGGAGGTATATGAGTCAGTTAATTAAAAATAATATTTTCTACATTTTTAAATGATGTCTTTGCACTGCTTTTGAAAATGTGCCAGTTTTCCTTTTTGATCTTATTCTAAATAGTTTCATAATTAACTGTCATTTATAATCTTGAATTATTTTTTTCTTAAAGTACACTCTTCAGATTTTACATAACCTAAATATGCCCTCTTAAAAAGTGCCAGATTCAAGAAAACTGGTTTGCCTCACTGGATAGAGTGTCGGCCTGTGGACTGAAGGGGTCTGGGTTCAATTCCAGTCAAGGGCATGTACCTTGGTTGCAGGCACAATTCCAGTAGGGGGCATGCAGGAGGCAGCTGATCAATGTCTCTCTCATCAATGTTTCTAGCTCTCTATCCCTGTTCCTTCCTCTCAGTAAAAAAAAAATCAATAAAATATATATTTTTTTAAAAAGTGCCAGATTTGAAATGAGAGTGAGCAAAATCTCAATATGACTCTTCATCATTCATTGTAGATAGTTTGAAAAGTATTTCAAAGGACTAAGGACTTCTAAAACAATATCTATGGTAGGGGATTGTTGTGTTAATTAAATTACATGACAAATATACAATGCCTAGCAGAGGCCAGCCCAGAGATATTATAACCTCACCCTATGAGTGCATAACAAATTACATGCACAAACACAATCATTTAGGCTAAGAAATATATTTTAATATTAAATAAAAATAAATAACATATATTAACATATGCTTTAAAGGGACTTTCGAGGTTCCTAATAAAGGCCCAGAAAATTTTGTTAAAAGGAACAAAATAGAGTCATTGGAATCCTGGATGAATAAGATAAAGGCCAAGGAAGATACTAAACTGAAAACTGAAAAATCCCAAACAGATGTTTCTGTTTTGTCCTGGTTTAGCCCACTCTGAGGAAGGAAGGAGCCCTCTCATTGACAACAACCTCAGTAAACAAAAACAGACACTTCTCACCCTGCATCTTCTCTGACCAGGAGCCCACCCGCTGCATGATACATGTGGCAGAAATACTTAGGTCAAATTCCCATTTCACAAAATCTTCAGAAATAAAAATAAAGATGCCTGCGTGTGTGCATATGTGCTTGTTACCTCCTTTCAACAGAAAAGTCCATTCAGATGCTTTCCTCCTATCTATGTGGCAACGGTGTGAGCCACAGTTCAGTTTGCTAGGACTTCATGGCAAATCTGCACAAACTTTATCCATGCAGTTGCTGCTCCCAACTATTCACTGGGTTAGTGTCCTCACTTTCAGTGTATTTCCTTTCAGTGAGTTTAGGTCCAAAATCTTGTTTAAACTCGGTTTTCCCTGTCCTTCAATTTTTTGACACTTCTGTCCAATTTTCCCTCTTTTTTCTCTTCCCTAAGTTCACTCCAGGTGGTATCTTCTCTCATGTTCTAGACTACATTTTTTATATGAATTGTATGAGAGGTATAAAAAATGGTATGAAAAAAATTTAAAAACTAGAGCAGAAAATAGGAGACATTTTAAAATTAAACGCAAACAGTAGTCCTGAGAGTACAAACACAAGCAGGTGGGAAGAGGATGCTCTCCAACCACCAAGACCAGAAGGACACTCAAAGGTCAATGTGTGGCGTGTGCAGCCAGGTTGGCAAATACCCCGCTCTCCCCTGGCCTGAGAAGCAAATAGAAAGCTCACAGGAGACCTGACCAGTAGAGGAACACTAAATAAAATCGCCAAAAGTAAAAAAAAAAAAACACACACACAAAGGTTTTCACCAAAAAATAGCTTTCAGTTTAAAAAATCACAATCATCCTGAGGCTGCAGCCATTAAAATTTCCAAAGAAATAAATGTTCACATAGGGTCTGAGATATTGCTAAGAAATCCAGTTCTCTGCACCAAAGATGGACATTTCAATTCTCTTTGGATTCTTTACTAACTGTGGGACCCGTTGAAAGTTATTCAGATTCTCTGAGCCTCAGTTTCCCATCGGTCAGTAGTAACTGGACATTCCTGACTATGTTATCAGATAAATTAAACAGAGGAAAATTGTTGAAACAGTGGGACACATATAGGAAAACCTTCACAAATTATAGTTGGCTTGGATTACCCAGGTAGGTCTGTTTCACGATTGATAAATAAGAAGCAAGCATGATGTAAGCATAGGTTTCGATTTTTATTTAGAATGTGCACACCATTATCGATGAACCATCTACACCGAAAGCAGCCTTCTTAGGTTTTCACATGACTCAGCTTTTCCATGGGCAAAGTGAATTAGAAAAACGAACTGGTTCTGGGGGAGACCCAAGTCCATAGTCATTTGAGAACTCCAGAAGAACAGTGGGATGGACCTGAACTCTCATTTCTTCCCTGTGATAACTTAAACTACATCCAGTCCACTCAAAGGGGCTCCAGGAATAGGCCTGATGAATAAAGTGCAGAAGCTGCTTAGTCAGGCCCCTTACTCAAACATTCATAGCTTATTCTCCATGAAACCGCTTCTTGAGAACTGGTACTGCATCGCAGCATTTCGATAGATTGGATGTATTTTCTCTCCTCTCTGGTACACTTCCTGTATGATGACAATAGACAGAACCTGCTTAGATAACCTTAACTGGAACAACGTGTTTCTGGATAAATGGGACCATCTCTGGTTCAAGGAGCTGAGAGGTCTTCCAATGGGCATTGGGCTTCAGCCAGAAAACCGAGCCTGCCCAGGTCACACTGTCTGCTCAAAGCCGCCAGCAAAACCAGCTTCAGCCCATGGTGTGGCAGCTGCCTTTTACTTCCCTGAGGACTTAGTGACCAGTTCATTACCAGCACGGTGCTGGGACAGGAAAATACAGAGAAGACATTCATGACGCACACCAAAAAGGATGTACGGGGTCTTTATACAGGGAAGAAAACCAGGAATAGAACAAATGGAGCTGTTTGAGGCCCATATTGAATGGAACTATAAGTAAAATGACAAAACAAACAAACACACACACCACACAGAAATCGCATATAGAAAATTCAGTATCCAAATCAGTCCTGTAGACCAGTGGTTCTCAAAAGTACCTGTGCATCAGAATCACTCGGAAGATGACTTTAGTTTTTCCTATGTTAAAATATGTACATTTTTATTGATTTCAGAGAGAAATGGAGAGGGAGAGATAGAAACATCAATGATGAGAAAGAATCATTGATTAGCTGCCTCCTTCATGCCCCACACTGGGGATTTAGCTGCAACCTGGGTATATGTCCTGATGGGGAATCCATCCTTGATCTCCTGGTTCATACATGCTCAACCACTGAGCAACACCAGCAGGACCCTTTTGCTTTTTTTATTTCCTGTTCACTCATCTCGATGAGTCAAGTTGGAATAGAGTGGACTAAATACCAAACATTGCTAAATTTGGGCTTATGAAAAGAAAAATGAGAATAGAGATATGAAAAGAGAAATGAGAAAGTCTCAGATTAAAATACCAAGTTATATTAAAAAGAAAAGAGAAGCAGAGAATATCACTGCTTTAAAAAATCATATATGTTGAATATTTGTTCTGGTGGGAGGTTAATGAATAGTAAGTCATCTTATATATTTTGCAGATGTGGAAACTGAATCTTGAAGAGTCCACACAACTTTAACAAACATCTACATCTAATTAGAAACAAAATTGGTAACAAAGTAATTATTTATTTGGCTTACTGTCTGTGCTTTCTTGTACATAGGTACTATAGAGTAACTTTCCAGTTTTAGGATGGTGTTACAATGATTAAATGACTAATGGAGATGAAATAGTACAATCTTGCCCTTACTAGTGAATGGCAATCACAAGTATTTCTTGTACAGGAGATCTCTCACTATTACCCAAGCCCTACTTATTCTTCAAGGCCTGCCTCCTAGTTCCTCCATGAAGTCTTTTTTAATCAGTGCCAAAGTATGCATTTTTTCTTTTCCAAATTGTGTATTTCTGGTGTTATGGCAATTGAAGTATTCTACCAGGTATTATATCTTGATTATTGTCTAATTGCTGCAATGTACAAAATGGTACTAAACAAATAGTTATAATGATGCCAGGTGCCACTTTGAGACAGAACACTGATTTTGGAAATGTATATGTCTAGTATATGAAATTGAATGGTATTAATGCAAGGCAGATACCGAGAATAGCTGTACTGGAGCTCATTAGTTAGAATTAGGCATTGCCTCCAAGATTCTCTCATTAACCATTGGTTATAGCAGACCTTAGCCTAAAGCCAATATAGAAAAATTAGACATTGATATAATTCCGGATTCAGCCTCTATATAATCTATTTTAGAAACCTTCGAAAGAAAACATTGTCTCTGAGTAATATGCAATTAAGTAAAAATGTATACAAAAATTCAAAATAATAAGCTGACAATTTATGAAATTTAAGTTCATGAAACTCTAATGATAAATGTAAAATAAGATCCAATCTATACTATTCTATTTATGTAATATAAACTTTTAAGAAATACTATACATATTCAGAGTTTAAGAAATAGATTACTGACATTTGGAGTGGTCAGAGATGAAACTTATCTGGCTCTAGAGAGAAGAATAGTATTTTAATAGGATTTAATCAATCTCTCTCAACTTTAATTCCGGGGATAATGGATTTCAGTTGTATCCAGAGAAAATTTGTTCAGAATAACTAAATTTTCTTTCTAAAGTTTGACTAAGTACTAGAAACATGCAACTAAGTTTTTCCAAAGCCTTAAAAAATGATAATTATTTTAGGATTTGGGACTATTGAAATTTTTGCATATGTGATGGAATTAGACCAGATTTAATGCAATCCCTTCATACCTATATCTGTGAATCATTTTTGCATATTAACTTATTAAAATTCTACTAAATATCTAAGTATTTCTAGGTTAGCATGGAATATATTACTGGGACTTTCTGCTAAAGAATAAAGAAAAAAAAGTGTGAAAGAGATCTAAAAGATAAGCAAGCATTTCTTTACATTTCAGAGAGTGATTACAAAATATGAAACACTACTTCTCAGCCAGAAAAATGTTTGTAAAATTATTTAAGCTTTTGGAGCTTGACTCCGTCTTTTATTATTAAAGTGACAATTAATTCAAGTAAATCTTAAAGAACCATTTATATTTTGTTTATTGCTATGTACCCTGTGTCTCTTACTGTGCCAGATATACACAAAAACATGTTAAATAAATTGGCCATATCTAATATTTCTATACTTAAACTAGGTATAGGTAGTTTAAATTTGCAATGACATCTAAGAAATGTAGCTCATGAAAATCCACTAATGAGCCATATTTTAGTTAAAACAAAATTAGCATGTTACCTGAAAAGCTTGTTCTGTTAGTATTTTACCTCTTTGAGATATTAGCCATTGATTGGTCCCTATATTTGAAATAATAAAAGCATAACTATATGCCTAACATAATTAGAATCACCCATTTTTTATTTTCTACAAATATGAGAATATTAAAGCATAACAATAATCATCATGATATTTATCATTTTTATTCATCTTTTGAACCTACTAGTTTGGTTTTTAAGAGTTTGGGTTTATCTTGTGTATACATTCTTCAGTTACATATACTTTCATCACTGTCACTAAACAAGTCTCAACTTAGAAGGATTCCAGAGATAGTGCTAGAGAAGTTATGGTTGACAAAGACATACCCAAATTAACTACATATATACACATCATCCTGTTTTATTGAACCATCTAAAGAATCCAAGTGTGTTATTGATTTTGTCAGACTCTTCTTTTCTGTGAATATCAATATTCCTTAATTGTGCCCCATACGCATCTGGGACAGGAAGAAGTACTGAAATATAACTTTAGAGATGCTTATGACAATGGTGTAAAAGGTAGCCAATAAGGTGTCTCTGGTAATATTACCACAGACATTGGCAATAGCAATATATTGTTGACTCTGCCTTTGGTACTTTATTGTCTTAATGGGGATCTATACATATGAGATATTGTATTATTTATTTTATGTAGTTCTTTTACATGTTGTATATAATTTTTTTTTCTCTAAACCAATCTCCTTTCCATTTGTCTTTAACAGTTCTTTACAAAAATGCAAATATAATTACCAAAAGATAAATATATGGATACTTATATTAATCTTTTAAATGTAGAAGTCTAAGCATTAATGCCAAGAGTAATATATATGTGAGGACAATGGTCAGGGTGGGTTACAGTGACTTCTGTTGAAGAGAATTAGTTAAGAAAATGAAAGTGACACAGCTGATCCTCACAACCAATTGGCTGAAAAACAAAAAGGTGATGCATTTAAGATTTTGAAAGGTCTGAGCTAGAAATTCCATTTATTCTCAAAAAGTGATATGGCATTTATCTTTAACAAATCTTCAGAGAGGGAGAGAGAGAGAGAGAGAACTCATGGATATGGACAACAGTGTGGTGCTTGTGGGGGTAGAGAGTGCTGGGTGGAGATGGCAGATGGTACAGGGAGGATGCATGATGATTGAAAAAAAATATATATATATATAATAAAGAGGAAAAAAAACCACAACCCTGCATTGCCACATCTTCCCTCAGAGCTAAGGTCCCAGTGTAGACGTTGAGCCTGCCCAGCATGTGCCGCTTGGCCGTCAGTGAGATGCTGAATGATTTAGCCCTGTCCATACTGGGAACTGTTATTCTAGATACTCAGACATGATCTTTCTCTTTCCCAGTGACATAGTGTCTGACCTGCTGACTCCCCCAGGAGTAACAACAACAAGGCAGACTGATGTGGGAGTTTTAAGTTCTAAATGGAAGGGCTCTTAGATTTAAGGCAAACAATCTACTGTCAGGGTTTTAGAAAGAGAGATCTTTAAGGCTGTGGTAACAAAAAGAGCACTCCCTACAAAGTAAGAAAAAAATAAAATCCGTCAGTTACTTTTGCCATTATCATTTGAATTACAATGAAAGTCTTTGATTCTCACAAAAATGGAGAAAAACGATTTCTTTGAAATCTCACATCCCAACTTCACAAGCCTCTATGATACAATGG
>PVJN01043344.1:0-17835 GCA_004026805.1 Lasiurus borealis | reverse complement strand
TGTGTGTGAGAGAGAGTGTTTTTATGTTTAATGACGGTGTGTCTAGCCTGGGTGTTTTGTTTTTTTAAAATATATTTTATTGATTTTCCACAGAGAGGAAGGGTGAGGGATAGAGAGTTAGAAACATCAATGAGAGAGAGAGATTGATCAGCCGCCTCCTGCACGCCCTCCACTGGGGATGTGCCCGCAACCAAGGTACATGCCCTTGACCGGAATCAAACCTGGGACCTCTAAGTCTGCAGACTGACACCCTATCCACTGAGCCAAATCAGTTTCGGCCTGGGTGGGTGTGTTTAGTGAATGGGTGCATGTCCCCACCCTGCACGGCATGTGCTGAGAGCTGTTTGTCACGAGAATGGCAGCCTCCAGGTGGTGAAAAGAAAGTTGAGATTGTAGGGGAGGTTAGGGAGGCAGCAGCAGCCAGCAGGAGCCGGGGAGGGGAGGATCAGTGATGCATTAGAAGCTTCCAGGGAGATCCAGGATCGTTTCCAAATCTGGAAAGGGACTCTCTGAAGCCAAGGAAACTTGAAGACACTGCAAAGGCTGAAATTGGTTTGTCTTGTCCTATTTTTAGGAAGTTGAATTAAAAAAAAATGTTCTTTGATTTTTTACAGAGAGGAAAGGAGAGGGATAGAAAGCTAGAAACATCAATGAGAGAGAAACATCCATCAGCTGCCTCTTGCACACCTCCTACTGGGGATGTGCCTGCAACGAAGGTACATGCCCTTGACTGGAATTGAACTTGGGATCTTTCGGTCCGAAGGGCGACGTTCTATTCACTGATCAGGGCGGGAAGTTGAATTTTTTAATTAAATTTCCAGGCAATTTAGTGATTGGAAATTGGAGGAGAGCTGTGGCACTTGCACCTGGTCCAGGCCTGATTTGAGGTGGGGGTGGGTGGAAATAGATTTGAGGGTGTCTGGAGGAGCTGAGTCCTTCCTTTGCAGGGAAGGATGAGCTCCATCTAACTGACAACGGTGTTTAAGAGCATGAGATTCTGTGGGAACAGGTGGTGGAAAAACTGTGGGCACTGGGTTCAGATTTGGGTTCAGGTCCTGGCCCTGCCATTTATTAGCTGTGGGACCTTGAAGAAGTCACTCAGCCTCTCTCAGCCTCAATTTTCTTTACTGCAAAATAGGAACAAAAATCCCTGTTTCACGTGGTTTTAAGTGAAAGAGTGAATTTCTGGCACCCAACGCATGGTTGGCCCTCAGTATGTCAGTTGCCTCTGTGCCCAAGGAAGAAGGAAGAAGGCAGGAAGTAGGAATGAATCCCAACAAACCTTTTACAGCCCATAGTATCTGTCTGACCTTGAGGTGATCTGAGCATCAGACCCCTGACCAACCCTTCTTGTTCTTCCAGCCCTGGGCAACCTGCCATTGCTGCTGAGCCTGCTGTCGGTCCTGCAGCTAAGGAACGAGTCAGAACAAGAACTGGACAGCATGGCCATGAAGCTCCTTCACCAAGGTGCCAGCGGGAAGGTCCGGGCTGGGTGTGCCAGGGTGCTCCTTTCTCCCCTCCTTTCATCCCCGTGGGCTTCTTGCAAAGGGACCATTCAGATATTTCTCTTTGTGCCCTGTGAGTGTTTGGGAGACATTCCCCCAAATAGATGTTTCTCTAAAATTACGTGATGAGCACAGGCAGTGGAGTGGGGAAGGCCGGGCCTGTTCTTGGGTTAATCACTAGCTGTGTGACCTTGGACCATCACCTCGCCTCTGTGAGCCTTCTGTTCCTCACAGGTAGAATATAGCATGGCCTGATTTAAGGTTAAGATAAGGAATACCTGTAGGTGTATATTCCACCCAGGGCTTGGCGCACAGCAGGTTTTATATTGGGGTGATGGGGGCCAGGGAGCACGGAGTGGCAGTTCCCCGGGGGAAGAGATGAAGCCTAGAGACGTCTGTTTTACGAGGAATAAGTGCTCTGATGGGGGCTGGGGAGCACCGAGAGGCATCTCATCTTGCCTTGAGAGGTTAAGGAAGGCTTCCTGGGGGAGGTGAACTTGGAGCTGAGTCTTGGTTGCTGAATAGGAATGAGGGAGTGAGTCAGATGGGGGTGACGTGAGAGAGAGACTACGGCAAGGTCAGGGCAGTGCACATGGATGGGTACAGAGCTCCCCTGGGAAGGTGGTTAGTGCCCCATCGCTGGGAGAATTCGGAGGCTGGATCTTCTTCCCGGTGAGGGTAGCAGGTGGGCCTGGGTGACCTCTGCACACGCTCCCACCCGGAGTCTGTGCTGGCAGGAGCTGTTACAGGGTGCCCTTGGCCACCTGAACCAGTGCGGTCTGCTCTGAGGTGCAGCGGTGGCTGCTTTCCAGGTGTTTGTGACGATGCCTTCGGGCTTCCTTCGCTGGCTGTAACACGGAGGATGCTTGTTAGGGTTTGACCCCCAAGACCGAAATGGTCAGTCCAGGGCCATCATCTGTGAGCAGTGTGAGTGCCGATGTGCGTGAAAGCCCGAGTCTGCACGATGGAGGCCGGGACTCTCATGTGTTGCAGTGAGCAAGCTGTGCGGGAAGTGCAGCCCCACGGACATGGACATCCTGCAGCCTTCCTTCAACTTCCTGTACTGGAGCCTTCACCAGACCACCCTGGGCAGTCAGAAAAGAGGTGCTGGGCCCCGGGTCATCATAACTGTGAGAGTGAGGAGGAGGGGTGCTGGCGGTGTCTGTGGCCCTTGTTGCCCTTGGTTTTTCCATCTTAAAAACATAAATGGGGACATGGGTGGACCGGATGGTCATAAGGTCCTTTCTGCTTCTATAACCTGTGGTTCTGGAAGGAAGCTGGGCCCTTGGGAGCTCCAGCCGGTCCCTGGGTCCCTTCACCGAGTGTGTGAAGCCCCTTCGGGTGCTAACGAAGCGTCCTGTGGGCTGAGCCGGGGCTCCTGCCTGTGACCCTCTGCAGCGGCCGCGGTGCTCCTGAGCAGCACGGCTTTGATCCAGCTCCTGGAGAAGACGCTGGCACTCACCTGGGCCGGGGAGGGCCCGCCCCCGCCCAGGACCGCGCTGCTCTGCTCCGCCTGGCTGCTCGCTGCCTCCTTTTCCGCCCAGCAGCACGATGGCAGTCTCCAGGTGAGTCTCTGAGCCCGGGCACTCCGGTGGCCTGCAGTCCGCTGCTGGGTGGCCTAAAGACCCCGAGGTCTGGTCCCAGATCTCTGGCGGATCAGCTGTGTGACCTCGGCCAGATATTGGACTTTCTGAGCTTCCGTTTTCTTGCCTAGAAAATGGGGGGAAAACATCCAGAGTTGTTGTCAAGAAGTTTATACTAATCCATGTGGCACACCTGGATCATGCCAGGCTGTGTTCTAGACACAGAGGAATAAGTAATGAATACAGCACGCCGCTCTCCTCCCTCCCCCCCATCTTGGAGAACGTGTCTTTGTAGGTAGAGATAGAGGGGAAAGTCATTCCGGGGAAAGAGAACAATATGGGAAAAGGCATGAAGCTACACAGAGGTGGGACAGGGTGTGCATATCTGGAGAGCGGGGAGGTGTCCTGTAGCTAGAGCGCACAGAGTGGACGCTCAGGCTGGGTAGGAAGACAGAAGCCTACCTGTGGCCTTAAGTGCTGGGTGGCAAGCTGTCATGGTGATTGTCCCAGAAGGTGATGCAGGGGACCGGGGAGCAGTGGACATGCCCACAAGGCCCCTCCTTTCCTCTCAGCCCTCTGCCTGAAGGACTTGTCACTCCAGGGCCTTCGTGGGCTGCTGCTCCTTTGTGTCTCCTCCTCAAAGCTGGTGCTGGCTTCACCTCACACCCAGCCAATTACCTGTAGGCAGAAACCATCTCCTAGTCTCCGAGGTATCCTCACGCTGTGCCCAGCCCTGTGCCAGTCTCGGGCCAGGCACACACTCAGTGGTGTAGAAGTGAAGTCTCTTTGAAAGTTTGGCCTTGAGGGCAGCAGTCTGCGGTGGAGCTGAGCTCCAGAGGTCTGCAGGTGCAGGAACCTTTCTGCTTGGCCGGGTGAAGCTGTTGGGCCGCCCCGTGTGCCTGCAGTCACCTGCTGCCCGAAGCCTATCCTTGGCTCTGCCCTGGCCCTCAACTCCCACCTCGCCAGTTACCTCATACCTTCGCTCTAAGTCCTCCCACTGCCTTAGAGCAGCGGTTCTCAACCTGTGGGTCTTGACCCCTTTGGGGGTTGAACAACACTTTCACAGGGGTCGCCTACGACCATTGGAAAACACAGATACGACTCATAACAGTTGCAAAATTACAGTTATGAAGTAGCAACGAAAATAATTTTATGGTTGGGGTCACCACAACATGAGGAGCTGTATTAAAGGGTCGCGGCATTAGAAAGGTTGAGAACCACTGCCCTAGAGCCCAGGCCTGGTTGTTCATCCTGACTGCTAACGTGGCCTGTTCATCATAACACGTTCCCAACCTCCCCCCTCCTCCACATCTGTCCTCCACATCTGGTTCTGCACGTGGCTGCTGAGACCCTTCTTACGTCACCCCTCTGCTGCCTTACTTTCTGCCTTCCACCTCCTGCCCTGTTCTCTTACCAAGTGTTTTTCCCGTTCTTAGTCACCTGTGCTCTCACATCTCCAGACCTTTGTTTGTTCGTTTTTGATTGTTTAATAGCCTTATTTTTTAAGACAGTTTTAAGTTTGCAGAAAAACTGAGCAGACAGCACAAAGAGTGCCCATATAGCCCTCACAAAGTTATTAACATCTGAGTTAGTATCGGGTCTCCATACCTTTCTACACACCTGCCTACAACTGCCGGTGCCACCAGCCAACAAGCTGTGTCAGAGGGAGATAGATCCGAGCACAGAAGCAGTGCCTGCCTTCAGGCGGCTCCTGTCTGAGTGAGGAATGCAGAGCAGACTCCCGGCTTTGAACCTGCCCCCCCTCCCCATCCCTGCTTGGCCATGGCTTTGATGCTCAGGAGCACATGCACCAGTGCTGCCCCTCATCTGTTCCTCACAGCAGCTCTGGAGGAAGTGGGAGTAGGTGGCATTGTCCCCATTTCACTGATGAAGGAAGGAAGGCGAGTAAGTGCAGTGACTTGTCCACCTCCACACAGCCGGCCAGGGCCAGAGCCAGGACTTTGGTTTCGGCCTTCTGATCCCAGATCTAAGTTCGGTGGCTGGTGGACGAAGGTAGAGACCGAACCACAGATGGGCCAGGGAAGGTCCCCGGTGGAGGAGGTGCTTGAGGCTGGGGGAGATTTGGGAGAAACGGGATTCTCCAGGGAAGGTTTGATTTCCCTCCTCGGGGGAGATTTGGGAGAAACGGGATTCTCCAGGGAAGGTTTGATTTCCCTCCTCGCGTTCCTGAATCCCGGGCTGGCGAGGCCCTCAAGATTCTGTGTGGCCTCCGCTGTCCTTCCGGATGCAGCTGGAATGTGTGCGTGGGTAGAGCTGACGTTGGGGCAGGTTATTTTTGTCCACGCTCCCAGGATATGGGAGTTATCCTTTCCCCTGCCCCCCTGCCCTGCCAGGTTCACCAGACGCTGTCCGTGGAGCTGGACCAAGTGCTGAAGGCCCTCAGCTTCCCAAAGAAGAAGGCCACGCTGCTCTCAGGTGTGGGCCCAGGGGCCGAGAGCAGTAACAGAAAAGATTGTCCCCTGGATTCCGAGATGGAGCACCCCTCCCCGCCAGCCTCTGGCCACCCATTATCACCTCCATTGCTGTCCTCTGCTGACAGAGCTGGGGGGCGGTGTGTTGGGGGAGGAGGCAGGGACTGGGTGTAAGGGGTTTCTTGCTTTCAGCCGCCATCTTGCGCTTCCTGCGGACAGCCCTGCAGCAAAGCTTTTCCTCTGCCCTGGTGACGCTGGTGCCCTCGGGAGCCCGGCCACTGCCAGCCCCTGAGGACACTGTCCTGGCTCCACTGGGGACGTCCCAAGTGCTGTCGCTGGTCGTCGGACTGCAGAACCTCTTGGTGCAGGTACGGCCCTTGCTGCGTGAGCCCCTGGTACCGCAGCCTGTTCACCCAGGACCAGAGCAATCAGGAGTGGCTGCCTCTCAAAGCCCAGACTGATTTGGAACTTTTAAAGTTACAGCGAGCCGGTCACGTAGGGTTTAGTTATGAAACTGTTTTCGTCGAGAAATGAAACTCAGCTTGACTCATAACTGAGAAGTTGAGGGGTCAGTACTGGCTTCAGGCACAGCTGGGGCCCAGAGGCTCAAGCACTGTCATTAGACAATGACAGGAGAACAATGTCAGTCACTTGGCTTTATTGTCAGGGGATGGCAGGATGGCCCGCAGCTGCTCCTGGCTGACATCCTTCCAGCAGGAGGAGGTTTCTTTCTTTCCCCAGAATGGAGCCTCATTAGCCTGGTTTGGGTGAAGTGCCAATCACTCTGGCTGAGGCATGGGGTGCTCTGATCGGCCTGGCCGGGGTCAGTGCCCTTTCCTGGAGGTTATGGTCAGCTCTCCAGAACCCATGTGGACTGACAGGAGAGAGAGGCATGGTTTGCGAAAGAAAACTGTTCCAGGAAGAAGGAAAAATACAGCCTGCACAAATGAAAACGGTAGATGTCCACCCACAAGGGGTTTGCAGCCTAGAGAAGGTCAGGGGTCAGTACTGGCTTCAGGCACAGCTGGGTCCCAGAGGCTCAAACAGTGTTCTTGGAGATCATTGTTTATCCAGCCACCGTGTACCGTGCAGGGCGGTGGGGGCATGGGGATAAGTCAGGAGCCTGCCTTTGAGCGTTTCACAGTTGGAGGGAGGATGGTGCCTTAGACAGGGGTGATGATAAGGTGCGGTCAATGCTGGACTAAAGCACTGCCCTGTGGGGGCCGGGATGTGACTAACAGGCTGGTGGAGGGTGAGTGGAGGGCTGGCTATCTGAGAAGGCTTCCCGGGGAAGGTGCTTGAACTGGGATACAGAGACCAAATGACTTGTCCTAAGTCCCCAGTGGCAGGGGCGGCAGAGATGGGATTGATCCAGACAGCAGTGCCACTTCGGTCTCTGATATGGATGCATTCCCTGTCCCTGGCCTTATGTCCTATTTCCTACCCTTCATTCTTTCAAGGCGTTTACTGTCTGTTATTTTCAAACATGAGTTGTCACACTGTAGGGAGACCAAGGCCCCAGACATTTATGCTGTTTCAATTAGACTCGGACTCTCCTTTCTTGCCCTTCGGCACTTGCCCAAGACAGACGGTCACAGGTCCACGTGGTCTGATCTGATGGCAAGGTGCTCATGGGGCAAGAAGAGGGAGGTGGGGCAGCCAGCAAATGAGTGAGAACAGTTGCAGAGACTTCTTAGGAGAGAGGAGGGGATTTGATTAGAGTAGGTTCCACTCGGTGCCCACATAATGACTGCACAAGTATGATATGGCTGTTGATTGTGCAAGATTATGTTTAAGGATGGATTCTTACTTAGCCTCTGAAATAAAAAATCCTAATGTATAAAAAGCCAGGGGCCGTAGTGATCAAAACAATCAGACAGCTGACAGAACAGCAGGCTGTGTGGGGTGACCAGGCCAGCAGGGGGAGAGAGGTTTGGGGGACAGTTGGGGACAACCAGGCCAGGAGAGGGGGCAGTGAGGGGCGACCAGGCTGGCGGGCAGGGGAGGGCCAGTTAGGGGTGATTAGGCAAACAGGCAAGTGAGCAATTTGGAGCCAGTGGTCCCGGATTGTGAGTGGGATGTTCAACTGCCATCCCCTGAGGAGTCCTGGATTGGAGAGGGTGCAGGCTGGTCTGAGGGGACACCCTTGTGCACGAATTTGAATTTTATGCACCGGGCCTCTTTATAATAAAGCCTAATATGCAAGTTGTTCAACCGGCAGTTTGAATGGGAGTTTGCTCGCTGTGACGTGTGCTGACCACCAGGGGCGGTGTTGGCAGTGGGCAGCAGTGGAGGCACTGTACTGGTAGAACAGGTGAGCGGGTGGCACCAGGCCAAGGTGGGTGCGAGCAGGGGTCCGATCACCCTGCAGATCACCCTACAGATGCCAACCAGCGGTGGCTCTGACACTTCCATTACAGAGAAAGTTAAATGGCAATATTAAAATATTTCTCTAATTATTTTCCTTTCATGTGCACAAATCCGTGCACTGGGCCACTAGTATATATATAAAAGGCTCCAGGACTGTAAATCTCTGAGTGCCTCCAGAGCTGTAAAGAAGTAGGTTTGTTCTGTGTTTTTTGTGTGGGTTTTTTTTCCTGCTGGCCAGTGGGTGGAGCCACAGGAAGGCAGGAAGAGGCCCTTTCTCCTGGCCAGAACATCTCATGGTAGGGAGGGAAAAATGGAGAGGAATGTCTTGAGGCTGGGTCTTTCCCCAGCAGAAACTCTGTGAGAGAGTGAAAGTGGCTTAGAAACCTTAAGGTTCCTTTCAGCACTGGTATTCTGTTTCAGGAGAAGGGAATGCTCATGAAACAGGCCCCGGAGTACCCCCTGGAAGGACAGACCCAAGTCACTGAGTAGGAGACTGGAAGTAGAATTAAAAGAGCAATATGAGCAAATATCATATACTAGTAGTTAACACTTTTTACTTTCCACATCCTCTCTATCTGTAATCTCATGTGTCTCACACAAGCCGACCCTGTGAGATAGAAAACTAGACCAGAGAGGTCATGTAACTGCTACCGGGTCACAGAGCTTGTGAGGTGACCGGGGATTAGAGGTGGAGGAGGAGCAGAGCAGATGAAGTTCTCCAGAGCCTCACCTCCGGCAGAGCTGGGCAGCGGTCCCTTTTCTCAGGGAGCCAGCAGCCCTGGGGATGGAACGGAAAGAACTCTGCTGAGTGGAACGCCAGGACCTGTGTGTGATCAGAGGGAAATGCCGCGTGAATGGTTTGGGGCCGAGGTTGAGAGCCCTGATTGGGATCAGAGGACCAGTGAGAAGCGCTCTGGTCCCAGACCTCACCGTCTCCCACTTTGAAGCTATTTGGGTGGTAGACACAGAAATCAGACGAAGATCAAAACTTCCATTTGATCGGTAAAGCCAATGGGAGAAAATGGCTGTTCTATATGGACAGAGTAGCTCGCCAACAACCTCAGCCCAGAATTCAGTGTGCTCACCTCGTCACAGGCAGAGCTGGACAACTCCAGGCCTTCCCACACTTCCTGGTAAGCCTACCCTTTGCCACGAGTAGACCAAACCACCCCTCTCTGTAGATAATGGGCTTGAGTAGGCGTCTGCTCTAGAGCAGTGGTTCTCAACCTGTGGGTCGTACCCTGTTTTCTGATGGTCTCAGGCTCTACAGCAGTGACCCACAGGCTGAGAACCACTAGCAGGGTTGCCTAAGACCATCAGAAAACACAAATATTTATATTACGATTCACCACAACACGAGGAACTGTATTAAATGGTCGCAGCATTAGAAAGGTTGAGAACCACTGCTCTAGAGGCTGAGTTGAGTGTATTTCTCCTTGAAGAACCATCCGTCGGTCTAGCCATCCCTCTTCTATGCAGAGGAGTTGGTCACGGGCAGAGGAAATGTGAGAAGCTCTGAAGTAAGAGCAAGTGGTTTGTATTTCTCGAGGAGGGTAGGGTTGCAGGGTCTTTGACCGGCTGAGGGAATGTCCTGAGTGAGGGAGATAGGTGTTTCCAGAGTTGCTTCCTCCACGCACTGCCGGGTGCTCAGACACACGGGGAAGCGTGCCTTGTTTAACAGGCCTTGTAAGTGTCGGGTTTGAAGGGGCACAGAGGCCTGGCTGCTCAGAGCAGCTGCGTGTCTTCATCTGGCCCTGCACCTGGGCATTCAGGAGGAGGCTCTCTGGACTGGTTGGTTTTGCTTTCTGTACTTTTCTAACCGGGTCATATGGTCTCGGTCAGAAGCTCTTTCAGGCTTACTCCCCCGATTCCGGGGCACATGCTACATCCCTGGGGAGTCTTGGGGGAGGGAAGGGTGGGCCTGAGACATATCCTTTGTGCTCAGACTTGGCTTTCTGACATAGATGGAATGTGTTACCAGACTGGAAATCAGGGAACTAGTTAGTTTTTACAAGACTTGAGGCTTTGAGTGCAAGGGTCAGTCCTACAAGAAGAGTAGTTGATGTCACGGTAAGAGGGAGAGCAGGAGGTGGGAGGATGGGGAGATAACCTCTTCTGAGTGCCTCCTCCGTGGATGCACTTGACCTGTTAGTCATCCATGACAACTGTAAGGTGGACATTGTCTTCTCAGTTTTAGAGACAAAGAAACGGAGTCCTGAGTCCTAGAGATACTGAGTATCTTGCCTAAGGTCACACATTTTAGGTCAGGAGTCAAACCTGTCTTTTGGCTACAAGACCCACATTCTTTCAGAGTCCCAGGACGTGTGTCTTGTGAACAGGAGCCAACCTGACTGGTAATCCTGGGTTTTCCTAACGCCCAGTGGCCCTGCCTCTTGGCTCATCACGCAGGGGCCTTGCTGGTTGTATGGGGTGACAGGACACCGTCAGAGAGCGGCACTGTGCCCACAGCTCCGCACCAGGTGGGGAAGCCGGGCATGCTGGCCCAGGCCTGTGTGGTCTTGCGTACCTGGCGAGAGGCTGGGAGTGCCTACTCGTTAAGAGTTCATTTTAGACTGGAGGAGGAGAAAGGGCACAAAGCTGTTAACCTAAAGAGAAAAGACCTTTCAAGGTGAAAGCCAACAAGCATTTATTTGAGATTAAAAAAAGCATAGCTTTTCGGGAAGCACTGATTCAGGCAGAAATCCAAACAGGGTTCCAATCAGGAGGCAGAGGGTATTTATGAGAAAGGGAAGGGAGCAATTACGTCCATAGAGGGAGGGCATTTCTATGGGTGCGACAAGCTAATGTAATTGTAAAGGGTGTTTTAAATTTTCAGTCAGCAGCCATCAGTCTGCTACCTCCACCCCCTGCCTGGCTGCTCAGACACAGTATCTGCTTTCTTGTCACCTTTACAACAGTTCTTGGGGACACAATGTTGCTTTGTGCACAGTCAAAAGGTTATTTTTCCCTGTTGTAACATCCCCAAAGTTCAAAGCCTAAGACCCGCCCGGCAGTTCCTCTGGGACGGCAGCTTGCACTGCATTTAAAAATGGCTCCGTTTACATTGCTGCGATTTCCCCCAAGGCCTCGGGTTTGCTTCTTGACTTGCCGTCCTCTCTCCAAGTGTCCTGAGGTCACGTGTTCTCTCTGGGCCTCCTTTTCTGGCTGTCGCATGAGGTGAGTGGGTTAGCTCCGCCACTTCCACCTGTGTGCCTCGGAGGCCTTAGGGGTTCTGTGAAAGATGCAGGGCTTGGTATGGTGGGGCATGTTTCCCGTGATGCATTTCACTAATTTATTCACCACTTATTGGGTAATCGCTCTGTGCTACGCACTGGTTAAACACGGTGTCCTTTTCTCCTCTCACCTCTCAGCAACCCAGGCAGTCTTTATATTCCTACTCAGCAAGGCTCAGTGACCTTGGCCAGGGTCACACGGATGGTGACTAAGCATCGATTCAAATCTGAGTCTGCCCCACGCCCTTAACCAGCAGGTTGTTGCCTTCCAAAGCATAGCATGCGTAGAGCATAGGATTTTTTTTTCTCAAAAATTTTTATTTTATAATTTTTTATTTTATTTATTTTTTTCCCCTATTGCCCTCCCCACCCCCAGTACAAGGATTTTTTTTTTTGGTTTGAGTTTTTACATTTTAAAAAATCTGTTTCATTGAGCTATAACTTACATGCAATAAAATCCATTAATTTTTAGGTGTAGAATAAAGTGGATGCTAATTCTGATGCTATGGAACATTTCCATAACCCCCAAAAATTACCTTTTGCCCCCCCTTTTTTCCCACATTTTTATTGATTTCAGAGAGGAAGGGAGAGGGAGATAGAAACGTTAATGATGAGCATCATTGATTGGCTGCCTCCTGGATGCCCCCCATTGGGGATCAAGCCCGCAACCCAGGCATATGCCCTGGCCGCAATTAAAACTGGAACCTTTCAGTCAAAAGGCTGACGCTCTATCCACTGAGCCAAGCTAGCTAGGACTCCTTTTGCCTTTGCCCCTTTGAAGTCAGCCCCTCTTCCCTATCCCTGAACCTCACAAACACCAGTCTGCTTTCTGTCACTATAGTTTTACCATTTTTAGATTTATTTTGTTTGTTTTTTTAATCCTCACCTGAGGAGATTTTTCCATTGATTTTTAGAGAGAGTGCAAGAGAGAGGGAAAGACAGAGAGAAACATCAATGTGAGAGAAACACATTGATTGGTTGCCTTCTACATGCACCCTGATCAGGGTTCAGGCCAGGGAGGAGCCTGCAACCCAACTGACATACGTGCCCTTGACCAGAATCAAACCCCGGACCCTTTGGTCCACAGTCTGACTCTCTATCCACTGAGCCAAACCGGCTAGAGCCCATTTCTAGAATTTCATATAAATGAAATCATACAGTATATAATCTTGTATGTCCAGCTTCTTTCACTTAACGCTTTTGAGATACATGCATACTGTTGTATTATCACTTCATTTCTTTTTATTGATGAGCAGTAGCCCATTACTCGGCTAAGTCACAATTTGTTTGTCCATTGACCTATTGATAGTATCCGGGAGGTCCATATTTTTGGCTGGTATGAATTAAGTTGATCATAATACTGAAGACAAGTCTTGCTGTGGATATGTTTTCATTTCTCTTGGGTAAACACCTAGGAGTGGGATTTCTGGGTCAAATGATGTGTTATTTTTCTATTGCTGTGTGACAGGTTACCACAAACTTAATGGCTCAACACAACATCCACTTACTGCCTCACGGTTCTTTACATCAGAAGTCCGTGTAGGCTCAACTAGGTTCTTCACCTATGGTCTCACAGGCTGAAAATGAGGCGTCGGCCAGACTGGTGCTTACCTGGGGCATCTGGGAAGTAACCCCTCTCTTCCTCAGGGGCCTCTTTCAGCTCCTGATGTTGTCGACATGGCCCCTCTTCTTCACACTGGCAATGCATGCTGAGTCCTTCTCACATTTCTAATCCCTGGTACATGCCCTTGACTGGAATCGAACCTGAGACCTTTCAGTCCGTAGGCCGATGCTCTATCCACTGAACCAAACCAGTTTCGGCGATAGTATCAATTTTTTAAAATATATTTTTATTGATTTCAGAGCTGGTGAGGTTGAGATAGAAACATCAATGATGAGAGAGAATCATTGATCAGCTGCCTCCTGCACGCCCCCTTCTGGGGATTGAGCCTGCAACCTGGGCATGTGCCCTTGACCGAAATCAAACCCGGGACCCTTCCATCCGAAGGCCAACGCTCTATCCACTCAGCCAAACCGGCTAGGGGGATATTATCAAATTTTTAATTTTAGCTATTGATGAGCGTGTAATGGTATCTCATGGTGGTTTTAATTTTCATTTCCCTAATGACTATGATAATGAGATCTTTTCACATAATTATTAGAGCATAACATTTAGTTTTATGAAAGATTCAGCTGCTTTAAAAAAAGGAGGTTGAAACTCACTGGCATAGATAAACTATCTGTGAATCTCTTAGTGGGGCCCAGGACCCATCTCCTTTCTGAAACCAAAGTCTCTGGAATGTAGGTAAATCATTAGTGTAAGCACTGTACTCTGTGTGTGAGGGAGAGATGAAACAGACAATTCTTCATTGCCTACAGGGATACCATCCCAAATCTGAAGTTATGAAATTCTGGTAACAAAACGCGACATAAACATTTGTGTGTTTGGTTTCTTGCAGAAGGACCCTCTGTTGTCCCATGCCTGCCTCGGCTGCCTGGAGGCCTTGCTGGACTACCTGCACGCCCGGAGCCCCGACATGGGTAGAAACCCTCCCATTCTCCGAGGTTCCCCGGGGGGAGACGGGAGGAGGCCGGCCTCTGCCCTTCCTGCTCCAAACTGCCACCTCTGTCCCCTGAATCCCCCTCATTTTGTGAGATATCTTCACAACACCGCGGGCCCCTGTTACGCCCAGTTCATAGATGAGGACGCTGAGGTTCAAGAGGTCAGACCACTTCCCCAGCCGCAATCACCAAGCTCTTCAGTGGCAGCGCTCTTCCCGTTGCTCGCCTCCCACAGTGGTGGGGTATATAGTCTCCCTGAGCCGGCAGCATGGTGGACAGAAGCCCAGGGAGGAAAGAAACTCCCTGGGGGGTCAGCTTGGGCCCCGCCCTGCCTCTAGCCGAGGAGCCCTTTTCAGCCAATAGGAGACAGTCCTCCTTAGGATGTTCCCAGGCCTTTGGAAAGGCAGCGGGGACAACCGGGGTGACTGGTGTTCCCCACAGCACAGCACGTGGCCGCCCAGCCCTGGAATCGGTTCTTACTGTTCACCCTCCTGGATGCTGGCGAGAATTCCTTCCTCAGACCCGAGATCTTGAGGCTCCTGACTCTGGTGAGTGGGTAAGGGCGGTCTTGTGGTCTGAAGACTGTCGTGAGCTGAGTGGTCCCCAGGAGGCCAGGGACACCCTAATCCTCAAAGAAGGTAGAGGGGGCTGGGCAGGCCTGCCCAGAGAATTCCTATCAGTTCCCCACCCCAGAAGAGCCAGATAGTGTTTCTCAATCCACTCACTCAAAAATTGATCAGCGCCTGCCCGCCACATGCCAGGTCCTATAATAGGTGCCAAGGAAGCCGATGAGCCCCATGCTCTGCCTTTCAGGATCTCTCAGTGTAGAGAAAGAGATGGACAAGTTCAAGTGTGAGGTTATTGGTGGCAGAGTAAAAGATAGGCCAAGTGCCTGATGGGGCAGTAAGTGCCCATTGAATAAACCACAGAGCAGCGAGCCTGTGAATGAGAGGGAAGTGGGTCAGTGAGTTATCGGTGCTGGGTCTGGGAAGAGTAAGTGACTAAAGAAGAGAGCAAGTCCTCTGCCAGCGCTGGGCGGAGAGGTGGATAAACATGTACTTGGCACTCAAGGCCTGATTTCTAACACAATGAAAGAACATTCCTTTGTGAAGGTAACGTTTCAGCTGAGGCTTGGAGGATGAGGAAGTGAGGAGGAGGAAATGTAATCTGGGTAGTGAAATGAGAGCAGCAGGACATGAACACCTGGCGGTGTGTTTGGAAACCACACACAGTCATTTTGGCCATGATTGAGGTGCAGGCAGAGGGGTGGGTTGGTTCGGTCTAGAAGGGTTCAGCAGGGCCAACTCTCGGTGTCACAGTCTGCCTCATTGACCTCACTCTCCCCTGACATCACCCCACCCTGGCTCACCAACTCTGCGCTCCCGGAAGGGTGCTGTGGGCCCCAGACCTGTGTTCTCAGCCCTTGCTGAGCGCTGCAGGGACACAGGAGAGACGCCTGAAGGAAGATGTGGAATCACTGATTGGGGCTTCTCTCCTGGGGCCAGTTTGTGCGGTTCCAGAGCAGCAGCGTCTTCTCGCCTGAAGAGGTGGGTCTTGTTCTGCAAGGCGCAGCTTCGGCCGACCTCTCCACCCTCTCAGACGCCACACTCAAGGCCCTGCGTGGCTTCCTCCTGCAGGTGTGTGGGAAGGGGATGCAGGTATCGCTGTGATGCTAGACTCCATACCCTCTTCCTGGCGGAGGGAGGGAGCTCTGGTCACAGCGGCCGGAGGGGGTCTGGGTCACCGGGGTGGAGGGTAGAGGGCCTGTGTGGCGCGGGCTCTGAGAAGGGCTGTTTTCCCTGCCTTTTCTTCCCGTAGGTTCAGAGCACGGGCCTCCTGACTGATCAGAGCGTGGCCCAGACCCTGCAGGCCTCCTTGGAGGGCCTTTCCCCCAGGGCCTCCGCAGGCCAGCCTCCCCGGCAAGACATGCTGTATCCTTTCTTGTGTCTGGAAGCTTTGGCCTGCGCAGGGCCACCCAGGCTGTGGGATGGTGTGGCATCACGCTTCAGGACAGAGAGGTGCACTGCCTACGGCCCTGTCCTCTAAAGCGGGCAGTGAAAATAATTAATAGTGACAGCAACAACAATGATTTGTTCTGTTTATTAAGCTAGAGCTAGTCACATTACATGCATGTACCAATCCTCACAACATCTAGGAGTGTTAATGTTGTTCACTTAGACCAGAGAGATTAAATGATTTGCCCAGGACCACATCCAGATTTGATCCCAGATTGGCCTGTTTCCAAAGCCACATCCTCAAACCCAGGGAGGAGCTAGTCCTTCTCCAGGGGTTTTGGAGAAAATGACCCAGCCCAGTTGGCACAGGTGCTTCCCTCAGCCCCACATGGATGACCACATGTCTCTGAGAAAGCCTGGGGCTGTGGGCTGTGGGCTGTGGGCAGTGGGCAGAGGCCTTCTGGGGATTGCTGTGATCAGGAGGTGTGTGTATGTGTATGGAGGTGCTTCCTCTAGCTCTTACTTGCTCCCTTTATTCTTTTTTTTTTTAAATATATTCCATCGTTTTTTTTTCAGAGAGGAAGGGAGAGAGAGAATCATCAATAAGAAAGATCGATCAGCTGCTTCCTGCACACCCCCTACTGGGGATGAGCCCACAACGAAGGTACATGCCCTTGACTGGAATCGAACCTGGGACCCCTCAGTCTGCAGGCCGACGCTCTATCCACTGAGCCACACCGGTCAGGGCTTGCTCCCTTTCTGGCCCCCCTCTTTCCTTTTTCCAGGGAATAGTTCCCTGTGGCATACAGCTACCTAACCCAGGTGTTCCGGTTCCAATTTTAGAATCTAGTCCCCCTCTTCTTAGGAGAGAGAACCTGTTTGTCTGACCATTTTTACCCTTTGGGGCTCTGGAAGTGTGGTTCTCCCAGGGTGGGCCCTGCCTCTCTGCTGTTCTCCTCTCATGATTTGCTACCAGCTGCCTGGGAGGTGTGGCTGTGTCCCTGTCCCACCTCAGAGACTGACCCTCAACCATCGAAGGCCCAGAAATGGAGAGGACTGAGACCTGCAGAAGACCGTCAGCTACAATGGTTTGGGGACATGAATGACAGCTGCAGCCATTCATCTGGAGCCTCTTACTCCATTGTTGAATCAGGAAATAAAATGGTTCACTCACGTGCCTGGTGAGCACTCCAAAAACATTTTACTCTCAACTTACCGCGGCCTCAGCCAGGATGGGTGGCCTCCCCAGGGAAAGGAGGTAGGATTGGTCCCCCTAACAAATTCTACCCCCATTAGGAGCACCAGTGCTAGCTGGCTGCCTCAGTTGCACCCAGGAAACACTAGCCAGGCCATCCATGCTCAGGGCTGGAGGAGCAGAGAAAGGCCATACGTTCTGTGCCGTGCTGCTGTCATCCAAGTGCCCTGAGAGGCCGCCTCACCGCCCGCGAAGGCGGAGGGAGGTGTCATTTCCAGGCAAGGAAGCTGCAGGTCAAATCCTTCTCGGCCTTCCTAGCCGAGCAGAACTGTCACAGCTCGGCCCTTCCCTGGCTAAAGTAGGTCCCCGTGTTCCTTTCTTTACCTTGGAGCTTGTACTTTATACCCACGTGTGTAGTTCTTTTAAATCTGCGCTCCACAACGGCCTCTCCTGTTCCCAGTTCAACCCACTGGGCTTCCAGCTCCTTCCCCTCCCGCCCGCCTGCCTGAGTGTGAGGACCCCGGGTCCGGAACTGGCCAGCCCACCCTCCCTTCTCGGGTGCTGACCCGGCACAAAAGTGGTCTGAACTCCGTCCTAATGAATCGACGGGAAAGTTCTCGATGAACCGGGTTTAGAACTTGGTGCGCCAAAGGGGCGAGCAGGGGACGTGCCAACTCCGCTCAGCTGGTTACTTAAAACACACGTGCGAGTCATGACCCACTAAACTGACCTCGCCAAGTCAGCTGACCAAACAATTTCGGGGAGGGCGCCCCCAGTTTGCTGACGCGCCCTCTAAGTTGGGCGCCGACTCGACTTCCTTCAAGCTCATCCGGACCGCGCACCACGCGCCGGAGCCGGAGCCGGACGCAGGGTGGAAGGAACGTTTGTCCTGCGGACCCCGCGCGCGCCTAGTCCCAGAGCCCGGCGGGCGGAGCCGGAAGGAGATCAACGGCGCGACCAGCGCGGCCCGCGCTCATTGGCCAGCAGCGGCGTGGTGGGC
>PVJN01043343.1:0-17817 GCA_004026805.1 Lasiurus borealis | reverse complement strand
AAAAAAAATGTAGCTACAGATAAGCAAAGAGTAATCTTTGAAGCAGAAGACTAATAGAACAGAACTAAAATTAAAACAATTCAGATCAAATTTAAGAAAACTTTTCTAAAATGAAAGATAAACCTATATAATTCAAAGGGCATACTAGGTACGAGGGCAAAACAGGATGAGAAGGATCATTAGGATAATATCCTAGTGTAAGTAACACACTTGAAAGATAAGGGCTCTTTGGGTGGCCAGACCAAAACCAAGATCCTGGCCCTAAATTTTCCACAGCAATATTCAGTGCTCAGAAAGAGTGCAATAGTAACTAAAATATACAGAAAATTTGTGAACCAATAATTTTATTATCTAGCCAAGCCATCCTTCAAGTACAAAAGGTACAAACAGCTTTGAACATAGAAGAAATCAGGAAAAAAATTTCCCAGGAGCCCATCAAGAAAAATACTATGGGATGAACTCACCAAGAAGAGTCTAGAGAAACCACAGCCAAAGGAGGGAAGGCACACATTGAATATATTTAATATAGAACCGAGACTGAAACAAAACAGAAGTTCAGTGCTAAAGAAGAATACATGCCCTGACAAGGCAGGAGGGATACAGCTAACAAAAGATGGGAGAATTCATGAATTCCCCCAATTATAGCTGAAACTATCAGAAAACATCACTACTGGTAAGTCAAATGCAAATGCTAGAGAGAAATTAATTAACAAGCATTATATGGTAGAATAAAAGGAAAAGAAGAGGAAGAAGCATGCTAATATTCTTCCTCATTGCAGGAAATTAATAAATACTGTCTAGAGGAAGAGGGCAAAGTTAACAAAACTATAAAAATAAGAAGAAAAATACAAACCTTCGTAGATATCAAAATATTATACAAAACAATTCAGGCCAAATAGCAAAATTTCTCAGCAAAACAGAATGCCAGAATTCAGACCAAACATATTTGTCATATCAGTAAGTGTAAATGTGTTTAACTCACCTATTTAAAAGAATTTCATATAGGATCACAAATCAAAACATAGTACTATGCAAGAGATATACTGAAACAAAATGATTCCAAAATGTTGGAAAAAAAAAAGTGTAGTCAAAGTTTCACCAGACAAATGCAAGTAAGTGTGGTTCACAATCTTAACGTCAGATAATTAGAATTTAGGTAAAAAAAACATTAAGGGGGGGTGTGTTATAATGCTAAAGGCTAGACATCATAATGAGACACATAAGGAATATCTGCATAAAATAAAATAGCAACATTTATGAAACAGAAATAAGATACTACTAGGACAGATTTCTCTTGTAGAGGGAGACTTACTTCTCTGTTCATAACAGAGCTAGTGGACAAAAGACAAGAAAAGGAAGACCACAATATAAGGTAGATTTGTGTGATATGTCAAACTGTCTCAGAAACGAGTGTTCACCTCTTTCCAAATCTCTATAACTCATGAAATCAGCCATTTTAGATTAAAAACAAAGAAACTAGTAATAAAGTACAAGAAATAGGAGTACTAAAAATATTCTCCAATCACAATATAAAAAAATAAAAGGAGTTTCACGCCTAAAAAATTTTTAACTCACCAACTCTTAAAGGAAAAATGTAAATATAAAATCTGCAAAATATCTAAAAAGTAATGATGAAAACACTACTGTTCAGAACCCATAAAACATCTCATGAGGTAGTAACAGGATAATTTATAACCTTAGTGGTTCAATAAGAATTACAAGAAAAAAATGAATGAAGTAAGCATGATTCAAAGTTAGAAAACAAAGGTGAATTATAAGACAAAAAAAAAAAAAACAGAAACTAATGAAACAATAGAACTGAAAAATCAAAAGCTTATTTATTGAGAAATATTTGTAAATACCTCTAATTAAGAAAAGAAGGCTCAAATAAATAATTGAGAAATAATCATGGAAGAAATTAAAATGAGACTATTTTGCTAAATTCTGTACAAATAAATTTGAAAACTCTAGAGAGTAACTCAATGCAAAAGAGACAGAAAATTGAAATAGAACAATTGTTATTAAAAAAAAAAAGTCATCTTGCAGTTAAGCAGTAGGCTTTCCATGGAGATACCACAACTTAAAAAGAAAATTCCAAATAATTATTTAAAACTACCCTAATTAATAGTTTGTTATACATAAAAGTCTGGGTTAAAATTATTTTTTCTCAGAATTTTTTAAGAATATTGCAATACTCCCTTCTGGAATTAATAGGGGGAGAGAGTAGGAGAAAAGTTCATTAGGAATTTAAGTCTTAAATGTGTGGGCTGCTAATATCAGAGCTTCAAAATATATAAACAAAAATTGGACACTTAAAGGGAAGATAGAAAAGTTTATAATTTCCAAAAAGGTAATTAAAAGATTTTAACAACTTTCAGCAACTGCTGGGAAAACTAACAGAAAACATTACACATTACAATTACAGAATACACATTATTTTCATGTGCACATAGGACATTCAGCAAGATATTATGCTGGACTACAACACATATGTACATAAGTTTTAAAGGAAACAAATCTAAATAAATTTAAAAGAAAGGAAATCTCTGGAATTAAATTTGAAACCAATAATCAGGCCCAGCCAATGTTGCTCAGTGGTTGAGCACTGACCTATGAAGCAGGAGGTCACAGTTTGATTCCCAGTCAAGGCATATGCCTGGGTTGTAGGCTTGGTCCCCAGTAGGGGGTCTGCAGAAGGCAACTGGTCAATGATTTTCTCTCATCATTGATGCTTCTATCTCTCCCTCCCTCTCTGAAATCAATAAAAATATATTTTAAAAAATAATAATCAGGTTCCTAGGAAACCATCAAATTCAGGGTGGGGCAAAAGTAGGATTACAGTTGTAACAATTTTTTAATACGAAAAATAATTTGCCCTATCCTATATTTGAAAATTAAACTACATCTAACAAAAAAGTCAGAAGGAAAATTAAAATATATTTCAAACCAAATGATAATGAAAATAAAACAATGTGAGAAGTACAGCTTTTAATGCTTATCCTATCTAATAAATAGGAAATATGCTAATTGACCCTCACACCATCACAAAGATGGTGGCACCCGCAGCCAATAAAAAGGGAATATGCTAATTTATTGTCACACACTAAATGATGGCGACTCCCAGTCCCCTCAGACCCGGTTGGGCGGCAGGCATGCAGCAAGACCAGCCCAATGCTTCACGTGCGTGCCTCCAGAGTCCCCCAGTCCCCTCCCCCCCCCCCCCCCGCCCAGCCCCCGCCAGCCACCCAGGACTGGCCCAAGGTGCAGGTAAGCCTCGATGGTGGCTGTCCAGCCACCCAGGAGTGTCCAAGGCTCAGGTAACCAGGGCCGGCAGAGGCTTGCACAGAGGTGTGAAGCAGTGTCGCCTTCCCCTGATCACTGGGTCACCTCCTGCCCCTAAGGGTTCCTGGACTGTGAGAGGGGGCACGCCAGGCTGAGGGATCCCCCCCTCCGGTGCATGAATTTTCATGCATCAGGCTTCTAGTCCTATATAATAAAAGCCTAATATGCTAAGTGCCTGGTTGTTCGGTTGACCATACAACCAATCAAAGCATAATATGCTAATGATATGCTAAGGCCGCTCAACTGCTGGCTATGACATGCACTGATCACCAGGAGGCAGATGCTCCAACCAGTTGGTTAGCTTGCTGCTGGGGTCTGGTCAATCAAGACTGAGCAAGATGGGCGAGACATGCCCTAGAGCCCTCCCATGGTCCCTCTCCCGCTGGCCAACTTCCCACATTCCTCCCTGGCCCCAATCATGCACTGGTGGGGTCCCTTGGCCTGGCCTGCACCCTTTGCAATCCAGGCTGAGGGACAGCTCCCCCTCCCAAGTACACAAATTTCATGCACCAGGCCTCTAATATTACCGATAAAAAGAGGACTAAAAGCAATGATAATTCCACCTTAAGAAGCTGGAAAAGCACAAAGTAAACCCAAAGTCTGAGGAAGGTAGAGAAAAAATAATAAAGAAAAATCATAGAAAATATTAAGAAATCCATAAATAGGATCTTTCAAGACCAACAAATGCGACCAAACTCTATCTACACTAATCAAGAGGGGAAAAAAGAAAACACAAGTTAACACTATTAGAAATGAAAGAGAAATAATCACTTCAGATATTATAGACAGTAAGAGGGGAAAAAAGATGATATAAACTTCATACCAACAAATTCAGCAATATGGGTGAACAAATTCCATGAAAGTGATAACTTACAAAAATTAACACAAGATCTAACTGAAAATATAAATAGTCTTATATCGATTAATGAAACAACATAATCAAAAAAATCTTCCTACTAAGAAAACTCCAGGACCAAAATGGTTTCACTAGTGAATTCTCTCAAACTTTAAAGAAGAAAATACCAATCTTACTTTCAGAGAAAGGAACAATTTGTAACTGAGTTAGAAAGGAACAATTTGTAACTGAGTTTAGGACAGACTTAACACTAAAATCTGACAAAGATATTAAAAAAAAAGAAGTTACAAAGCAATATCCCTTGTGAATATATAGATGCACACTTAAAATATTAGCAAATCAAGTCCAGCAATATCAAAAGATGATAGGACACCATGTCCAAGAAGGGTTTAATACAGTACTTCAAGGTTGATTTAACTTTAGAATATCAGTGTTAATTTATCACATTAATAAAATAAAGGAGAAAAATACAAATACTATATACATAAATTCTACAACTCAGTAAACAAAAGAAACAACACGTAAACACTTTTTTTGTTGTTGTTAGAGGGATATAAACATTGATCAGTTGCCTCCCACATGCACCCCAATGGGATCTAATCGGCAACCTGTGTATGTGCCCTGACTGGGAAGTAAGATTGCAAACCTTTGATGCATTGGATGATGCTCAACCAAGTGAGCCACATCAGCCAAGACAGGAACAACACATTTGGTTAAGTGAGTAAATAAATATTTGAACATATCACACAAGAGATATTTGAATATACAGGCAACATATGAAGAAATATTCAACAACCTTAGTCATCAAAAACACAGATTAAGCCCTGGCTGGTGTAGCTTAGTTGGAACATTGTCCCATATACCAATAGGTAGAAGGTTCAATTTCCAGTCAGGGCACACATCTAGGTTACAGATTCAATCATCAATCAGGGCACCTATAGGAGGCAACTGATGAATGTTTTTCTCTTTCTCCCACCCTCTTTCTAAGGTCAACAAAATAAAATTTAAATTTCAAAAATACCACAGATTAAAGCCACAATGAAATACTAAAATGTTAAAATTTAAAAGTCTGACACCAAACGTTTGCAAGGAGGTGAGAGGTGGGGAACGTCTGGCCCGAGGACCATAGAAGGCCTGAAATCAGTTAGTCTGGCCCTGCCAAGGCATTGGGGTGAGTTAATTAAATGTTTGACCAAATACAGCATGCTAATTTTTAAGTTCATAATTTTGTATGGCCCTTAAATGATACTATAAATATCCAAATGGCTCTTAGCAGAAAAAGGGTTCCCCACCCCTAATATAGAGCAATTGACATTCCTATAGACGTTATTGGTGGCAGTGTAAAATATGTTACTTTTTAGGAAGGAGCCTAATAGTTTCAAAACTAAGCATATAGCTTACTTGATGACTCAGCATTTCCACTCCTAGGTATGTACACAAGATAAATGAAAAACTTAAGTCTAAAAAATCGTTAAAGAACAATGCTCACAGCCATGGAGTTTTGTTTTTTTTTCCATAATTAAAATCATCCTGGGTGTCCATTGATATGAGAATGGGTAAATAAAGTGTACTCATAAAATAAAATAGTTTTAGGGAATAAGATTAATGGTAAAATACAGAAAAGAAACTGCTTTTTTCAGTTATTTTAAATCTTTATTGCTGAAAGTATTACATATGTCCTCATTTTTCCCAGTTGATCCCTGTTTTTAAAATAAAGTCATTAGCACACAGGCATGCCTATTTGTATGGTCTAGGGCTGTTCTTACACTACAGTAGTAGAGTTGAGTAGTAGCAACACAGTTTATGGTGCACAGAACCTATAATTTTTACTCCCTGCCCTTCACAGAAAAATTTTGCCAGTAAGAATATTAATAAATCTCAAAAACATGTTTGAATAAAAGAAGCCTTATATAAAAGAAGACAAACTACCGTTGAACCTTGAACAACACAAGTGTTAGGAGTTCTGACCCTGGTACAGTCAAAAATTCACATATAACTTTTGACTTTCCAAAAACTTAACTACTAATAGCCTATCATTGACTGAAGCCTAACCAATAATATAAACAGTCGACTGACATATATTTGTGTGTTATATACTATTTACTGTATTCTTACAATAAAGCAAGCTAAAGAAAATATAAGAAAGAGAAAATAACATTTACAATATTTATTGAAAAACTCCAGATATAGGTTGACCTACATAGTTCATAACTGTGTTGTTCAAAGGTATATGGTATATTAATATGAAGATCTAGAAGTAACCAAACTAATCTAGGATAGAGAAAGTCAGAACAATGACTGTCTGTAGGCAGTGAGATGGGGACTGATTAGTAAAAAGACAAGAAGGAAGGAGCATTCTATATCTTACAGGAGTTTGGGTTTGTCCAAGATTCTCTCCTTTGACCCAAATTTTAGTCAACTTCCTCTGAGTTCTCTTTCTAAGGATCAACCTGGGCTTCTTTCTCAGACCTTGTAAAATCCAGTGTGAGCAAGAATCCTGGTAGGTCCTTTTGGCTAAAATTCCCCACCTTTGGTACTTGACCAAATTTGAACTTAATGTCTGATCGAATTCTTCATTCCCTGCCCTGCCTTCACCAAGAACTGAGTCTATCTAGCAAGAATGTCCCTTTTCCTGATGTTTACTCTTAGTATATTTTCCATCCCACTCACCCCACCCTGCTGCTTCGTTATAATTCCCCACTTGTCCTTGCTGGAGTCAGAGTTGAGCCCCAACTCCTACTGCAGTAGTCCTTGTACCTATCGTGATACTCCCAACTACCCCCATTTAAATAGTCTTCCCTACGGTCTTTAAAAAGTGTCGTGAATAATTTTTCTCTTTAACAGGCGGCACAAGTATTAAAACTCAGAACTGGTTTCCCTAAGATTTGTACATTTCATGCTATCTAAAATTACACACACACACCCCCCAAAAAAAAAAAACAAGGAAGATGATAAATTCTAATTAATAATACATGCCGAAGTACTTGGAGGAAAATAAACCAAAGTCTACAACTTTATTTTAATGTATCTAAAAATGATGAACTGATAAATGTGATAAAACAATATGTTAATTTTATAATGTAGATGGTAAGGACATGAGTGTCCACTATAATGCTTTCAATATCTATCTTTGAAAAATGACATTCATAATATAGATAATGAAAATATGTCTACTATCACTGGTGTTTTTTTTAATTGATTTTAGAGAGAGAAAGGAAAGGGAGAGAGCAGGAGAGAGAGAAACATCGATTGATTGCCTCCCATACATGGTCCAACTGGGGTTCAAACACACAACCTAGGTATGTGCCCTGACCGGAATCGAGCCCACAAGCTTTTTAAGTGTTCAGGATTACAGTAGGGTCAACTGAGCCACACCAGCCAGGGTTTTATCACTGTTTTATACATATTCATCCTTAAGACTACAAACGGAAAGTTTTATCCAAGAATTCATAGAACTTCATTGTCACAGAAGTGTAAGCAAACTGTGAGCCATTTCTGACATTAAAAAGGGCTAAATAATTTAAAGACAAACCTCCATAAATGAAACTGCTTCCTACAAGAGGTCACAGTTCAAATCCTGTTCAGGGAACATGCCTGGGTTTCGGGCTCAATCCCTAGTAGGGAGTATGCAGGAGGCAGCCAATAGATGGTGCTTCTTTCTCATCGATGTTTCTCTCTATCCCTCTTCCTTCTTCTCTCTCTAAAAATGAATAAACATTTTTTTAAAAAAGGATGGATATTCTTACACATGCTGCTACAACATGGATGAACCTTGAGGACATTATGCTAAGTGAAATTATCCAGTCACAAAAAGACAAATTTTATACACTCCACATACATGAGGCATCTACAGTAGTCAAATTCAGAGATAGAAAGCAAAATGGTGGTTGCTAGGGCCTGGGAGGGGGTGTGGGGAAGAAAAGGGAGTGGTTTAATGGGTACAGTGTTCAGTTTTGCAAGATGAAAGGAGTTCTGGAGAATATCTCCACAACAATGTAAAAATATTTAACACTACTGAACTCTATCCTTAAAATCAATATGGTAGATTTTATGTGTATTTATTTATGATTAAAAATAATAAATCGCCATGGCCAGCATGGCACTGTAGTTAGAGCGTCAGCCCACATTGGATAATCCCAACCAATCCATGTCTCTCTCACATAGATGTTTCCCTCTCTCTGTTGCCCCCACTCTTCCTCCCCCACTCTAAAACTCAATGGAAAAAATATCCTCAAATGAGGATTAACAAAAAAACAAATGTCAAAGCCATACTCAAACTCAGGACTAATTCTAAATTCCCCATTTTTTCACTCTGACCTTATTGTTTTACTACATTTATTCATTCAGCAAATATATGAGTACCTGCCTGTGTGCCAGGCACAAGTACCAATCAATAAAAAAGACACAGGTAGCTTTAAGTTCAAGTGAGTTTAACTGCTTACCTCAGGAGAACACATAAATCACCCTATATTCAAAGGAAATTTGCCAACCACTCAGTATTGCGTCAATGTCAAATTGTTCCTCTAAAAAAATATTAAAAGAATCAGTCATAGAAAGACAAAGAGCCCCTTCATTTTTCATGGTTTCAGAGGTATCCTCAAACAACAATTTACCTTACTTGCTTTTTAATGAGTGGAATATAGTATTCTTTCCTGATAATTCTATAGTAAGCCCAAAATTAATCTCCATATTCTATTATCCACTAATCTAAACCTATTTTTCTTTATTCATTATATACCTACTATCATTTTAAATTGCTGATTTACTTTTAAAAAGGTAATAGTAACAGAATATGTAAAGCCTTCATATTTTAACTGAGGGCTTCAACATATTATTTAGCCTAGCTGAAAAAAGATTATTAGCCATTTAGATCATTTACTAAACCTCTGATTCAAATCTAAACAAATCAAATAATACCTTTCAGTTTCAACTAAACAGGCCTCCTCACCATTCTCCCAAATTTAGAAACCTAGCAATCTACAGGAGGTTGCCTAAATTTCCATACCTGAGACTCAAACAATATTACTCTTGTAAAAAAATAATTCAGAAAGGTACCAGTGTATAATCTAAGCCCTCCCCCTAAGACAAAGAATAAACTCCTAGGTAATGGAGGGATGAGGGAACTTATGTAATACCTTAATCAATAAAGAAATTAAAGTGCAAAAAATAAAATAAAATACCCCTCCAAAAAAAAAAAGAATAAACTATTTACAAGAAAGGAAAACACAGACTTTAAAGACCTCTGTCCTATTAAATTAGTATTAAGCATTTTTTTCTTCAAGAATTAAGCTGTTCTGAAATCTATATGATCCTATTAACCCTAATTATTTTTTAAAAGTTTTCATTTCCCTAAAAAAAGTAAGTTTGATATTCACAAAGGCACCTTTCAAATTATATTTAGCACCCAATAAGATTTAACCTTTTTTTAACAGCTAAGTTTTTTGTATTCTGCAGCTTCTCTAATTTCACAATTAGAGCTGACGATTTATATATAGACTAGAGGCCCGGTGCATGAAATTCATACATGAGGAGGTGTCCCTCAGCCCAGCCTGCACCCTCTCCAATCCAGGTTCCCTCTTACAATCCAGGACCACTGGCTCCTAACCACTCACCTGCCTGCCTGCCTAATGTCCCCAACAGCCCTCCCCTGCTGGCCCGGTCGCTCCTAACTGCCCTCCCCTGCCAATCTGGTCGCCCCCAACTGCCCTCCCCTGCCAGCCAGTTTGCTCCCAACTGCCCACCCCTGCTGGCCTGGTTGCCTCCAATTGCCTGATTGCCCCTAACTGCCTCTGCCTTGGCCCCCACCACCATGGCTTTGTCTGGAAGGAAGCTGGATGTCCAGAAGATGGCCAGTTGACCCATCTAATTAGCTTATTACCCTTTTATTAAAATAGCTGACAAAAGTTCCTTTGATGGAACATTCCAAAATGTAACTGGAATGAAAATTCTAGAGTACTGAGTAGACAGACACAATAGCTCATTAATTGACTCTTCCATAAAGATTATCTGCCTTACCAAAATGTTCTTATATATATTAAAATGTATCATACTGACTGCATACATTTCAAGCTTCAATCAGACTTTAAGACTATACTAAAATATGTCCCACAAATAGCAGTAACTAGAGTTGTCATCACTCCCAAGAATCCACTTAGGAGCAAAATTCTTTTCAAATTGTGGAAAGCAGAAAAACTGAATGATTAGTTTGCCTTAGAAAGAGAGTACCATAAATCTTTCTTAATTAGAAGTGTACTTATCTCCTTCTTAGGATAGGTTTTACCATAGTTGTGACGCATTCTTATTGCATTTAAAATTTTGTCCACAATTACCACTTCTGGCTATTTTTGCATTACATTAAAATTAATATGTATTATTTTAATAGCCATATTCTTTTATTAAATAAATATTCACTACCTAACTGAAAAAAATAGAGTACCACAAACTAAATTTCACCAGAAAAATACTATGTTTTCAATTTAAAGTAATTTACCAGATTTGCAATGAAAACATTGCAATAAGGGCAAAAAGGCTTACTTCTTTTAAAAACCATCTTATTTAAATGTTCATAGTATACTGTCACATAAAAAAAGTTTACTTTTCAAAACATGTGTATTAGTATATATGCCTTAGTTACCTTCCAAAAGTAGAGCACTGCCTTTATTCAAGGTCCTTACAACAGAGAACAAAGCAGAATAAGCAGCTATCCTAGTGTTATTAAATAGCTTAGGGGTCACAGAAGATCATTGTCTACTTAGGAATATATGAAATAAAAATATATGCTGCATGTATAATATGTATGCTATATATGCATAGAATATGTATATTCTAACCTGTATAGAATATAGACTATGTATAGGAAAGAGTCTGAAAGAGATTAATTTCAAAATGAACAGTGATTACCTCTGGATGACATAAAATCTATAATTTAAATTTTCTATTTTGTTACTTATCTTTTCTAACTTGGTCTAAAAGAAAGGCTAAATTTATTTTAGATTCCACTGAACTGACTTCAACAGCAGAACTTTTTCCTTATATGGTATACCTTTCAAGTTGTACTAAGGAAGAATAATTTTGAAGCTCTCATTTTTCTAAAATGGTCAACATTTCCTGGTACTCTGGTAAACTTGTTCTAAACAATAGGATGTTAAACATATGCTCATTTTCATATATATCAATTTTTGGATTCTGAAATCCAATTCCTTATAGATTTACCTTCATCATACATTTCTTCTATTAAATAGGCCTCTGCTCGGTCTTTCAGAGCATTCACATTGTCAGGTTCCATCTGTAAAACCTCAGAACACACTCGAATAGCTTCAACAGGCTTCTCATCCTGAAAGTATTAAATGTGAGAAAATGATTTATGGTTTCTATTCCATTTGTTAAGTTTCTGCATTTCTGGGAATGCGTCAACTGTTACCTTAGAAAAGCAGTGGCAAATCCTTTCTTTTGAACGAACTGTATATTCAGAAATACTAGGCTCTGTTTTCATGACAGATTCATACTTGCTGGTCGCATCTGCGTATCTATTAAATGAGCAAATCATGATGAGCAACAAATTCTATTTCCAGAGCCACAGAAAAAAACTCTATTCTTCACCATATGTTGCTTAATCTGTTTACTGAATGAGCACATGCCCTCAAACACTGCTTTTACTTATTAATCTACAGTAGTAAGGAATGCACTACCTGCAATAAAGAATAAAGATATAAAACACATGACCACAGAAAATGATAACTCAGAGCATACTTGTGAGTACCAATCAAACCACCTGATGAATTTCTTTACAGAAAAATGCTCATGATTTTGGAACCGAATAAAACACCTTGTTAAAGTCTGATTTAATAGAGCACTTACAGCAAAGCAGAGATAAGGTTTTATTTTTTGGTCATTCTAACTTTCATGAAATCATGGAACCCATTATATACATGCTTATTTTATACAATGAATGTTAATATTCACAAATAAGTACACAGTGTACATCCTTGCAGAAGGAAACTGTTTAAATTGCTAACTTAAATAGCTGTCTAAGAACAATAAAAGCTATTTTGGCATTTTTAAAACTGTTGAAAAATACTAATCATGTTACACATCCTGTTATTTTCCTCAGTAATGGCAAACTAAAAGATATATAATATGGCACATTATTCCCAAAGTGCTACAATCTTCACCTTTAAATGCAGATGAATTAAAACACAGCTTTAAATGTAATATTTAAAACCGAAGCTAGCTGGCTATGTCAAAATCTTAATAGGAATATGGCTCTAAAGTTTTCCATGATGATAAAACAACTGTAGGAAACTGCAGAGTACGTGAGACCTTGATTTACTTCTTACAACTACATGTGAAGCTACAATTAGCTCAAAATAAAAAGCTCAATTAGAAAATACTTCACCTCACTTAAAAAAAAAAAAAAACTATCTTCTGGGAAGGTGGAATAAATGTACTTTCCCCAATTTGTCCACCTTGGTACAAATGAATACCCTAGACACTAAACATTTTTTTAAATATTAAAAGACTAAGAAAGGGTAAGATGGTAGACAGCTAGAACCTCTAGACCTGAGGGAGAACAACGTAGTTAAGTCCTTGGGTTTCTCTTTTGCTTCATATTCCCCAGACTTGGAGCTGAGGCAGCCAGCCAGCAAGCAACCCAGAAATGCTTATGGGTACAAATACATACACATACATAAAACAAACAAACAAAAAGCAAAAACCTGCTGCCCCAAGCCAAAAGACCTGGAAAGAGCAGCTTGGCAAGACAGAATAATGGCCCTACTCCAGCCAAACAGCAGAGAATATTATGGCACTCCCCCATCAACGCCAGCAGGTCCTGTGGAGAGCGCCCAGCCTTCTTCCATGGTTAGACTGATAAGCTGTGCCCACACCCATACCAAGGTGCTCAGAGAAGGCCAGGTGAAGAGCCAGAACTTTCATCCATGGCTGAAAATGAGTCCCCCCTAAACTCTCACCAGCACCAAGTAGTAGCAAGAAGCCTCACACCTCGAGTATCATTGAAGGCTGAGTGGGAAACTTCTAACTCCACTGCCCACCCTCACTCTGCTGGAATAATATCAGAAAAACCCAGCCAAAAAAGAAAAAAAAGTCGTATATGTTCAGGTTTCAATTAAAAACTACTCCCATACCAAGTAACAAATCTCAAACTAAAAGAAACAATAAATTTGAACACTAACAGGACAGACATGTTAGAATTATCTGACAAAAACTTTAAAGCAGCATGAAAAAGACAACAATTATAAACATGCTTAAAGCAAAGGGGGAAAAAAAAACCAAAAAGAACCAAATGGGCCCTGCTGGTTTAGCTCAGTGATTAAATGTCAACCCATGAACCAGGAGGTCAAAGTTCAATCCCCCTCAGGGCACATGCTTGTACTCTTACAGGAGACAGCCAATTGATGATTTTCTCTCATTATTGATGCTTCTGTCTCTCTCTCCCTCTCCTCTCCATAAAATAAATAAAAACATATTTAAAACAAACAAACAAAAAACCATGCCTCAACAAAGAAACAAAAGATATAAAAGAATAACCAATTTTTAGAACTGAAAAATAGGAAAACTGAAATAAAGGGTCATTGAATGTGCTCAATAGCTGACTGAAGAAGAATAAAAAGAATCAGAGAATTAGAACAACAGAAATTACCAAATCTTAACAGAGAAAAAATAAATTGGAAAAAAAAAGAAAAAGAACAGAACCCAGGAACCTGTGGGGCTACAAAAAAGAGTTATTCAGAGTCTAAGAAGCAAACAAAGTATAGAGAGGGAAGGGTTCAAAAGCACTCCAAAAAATATTAGCTGGGAACTTCCAAAATCTGATAAGATGTAAACCTACATATTCTAGAAATGAGATAGATTCCAAAAAGGATAAAAAAAGGAAATGCACATTGAGGCACATCATAATTAAACTCATGAATACTAAAGACAAGGGGAAAAAAATCTTATAAGAAGATGATACATTATCTGTAGGAGAAAAAAAGCAATTAAAATGACAATGGATTTCTCATCAGAAATCATGGAGGCCAGAAAAAAGTGGTACTTTTTTTTCAGGTACTATAACAAAGGAACTGTTATAACCATGGAGGGGAAAAAAATTTCTATATACTCTGTATATATCTCTATCACTCTAGAGCAGTGGTTCTCAACCTTCCTAAGGCCGTGACCCTTGCATACAGTTCCTCATGTGGTGGTGACCCCCAACCATGAAATTTTGCTACTGTTATGCATCATGATGTAAATATCTGCATTTTCCGATGGTCTTAGGTGACCCCTGTGAAAGGGTCGTTCGACCCCCAAAGGGGTCACGACCCACAGGTTGAGAACCACTGCTCTAGAGACTACATTACCTTTTAATAATTTACATGTCTGTCTCCCTAATTATACCAAAAGCTTCTTAAAATAAAAAACTAGTCATATGCATTTCTGCAATTTCAGGACATAGTCAGTGCTTGATACAGGAGATACTCAATAAGTATTTGGTGAAATATAAATAAATCTGGTAAGAATACTATGCAATTACTAATATTTATACTCTACCATATTTTTTTAATGTACAATTTTTGTTAAAGCCCAGTGTTAAGATAAATCCATCCTTGATTGCTAAGAGGTAAAAAAGCAAGCAGTTCAATGGTTCTTTTATGCCTACAAAGGACACATGAGGGAATGCTGGAAACCATATGCTTACCTGCCATCTCTGATGAGTTCTTCAGCTGACTCAATCAGCTTATTAAGTTTCTTTACTTGTTTATAGTGTGCAAAACACCTTTTATGATCCTGGTCCAGTTTAAGGCATTCCCGAACTTCACTGCTCATGTATTTAAAAAGAAGAAAATATTCCATGTCAAAATAATCAATGAGTAGTCCTCCATAAGGTAAATATAGAAATTACAATAAAAGATGTGTAACAATTAAAACATATTGGCTTAATAATTTACCATGTTTGTATATTTGGTATTGGAATATGCACACACTTATTAATTTAAATTAAAATGACTTGAGTAGGGTTATACATTAAATACTCCATTTTGTTTCTATAAGTAATAACATCCTTATTTATTTTAATAAGCATAGTTCCTGAAAAACTATGTGGAACTAGAATAACTTGAAATGTATAAATAGATAATAGAATATAAACACAAAAATATAAACAGATAACAGAAAATAAAAACAGCCTTAACCACAATTTTATTAATTTAAAATTAAAAAGAAAATAGAATTATTATGTTACTGCCAACAACAAAAGGATGATGAGATGTGTGAGCCAGTAGAACCCACCTGAGGGATAGTTCATGATCTCCTAGTTGGTAGTACAGTGTGCTGATTTTATAAAAAGCCTCAGTATTATCATTCTTCAATTTTGATGCAGCTTTTAAGTCACTTATTGCTTTCCTAGGTTCCCCTTCTTTTATAAAACACTCAGCTCGAAGTTCCCGTAGATCAGCATCCCAAACACAAACCTTGAGAAACAAAAGAACTAGACTTTAAGAAACAATAAATTATGCACATTTATACTTACACCCCAGATATTTACCTACATATTTATCAATATAAAACATCCTCAATGAATGTGGTAATTTCTATATGGTAAATAGTATTAAAAAATCTGATACAAGTTAGATAAGACAAAAATTAGTAAATGTAATAAAATAATTTCTCTAAGAATATTGTAAATAAATTCTAACAGGGGAAGGATATACATATACTGACAAGGCCCTTTTCCTACTTCCTTCAGTGATATAATTGTAAATCTTTGAAAATAAGAACACATGGCATTTATTAGTAGAAGGTTGTTCCCAGTGAAACATATTTGATTTTGAAGAGGGTATTCTGTAATTGGATTTTTGTAACCAACAATTCTAATTTCTAGTAACAAAAAATAAAACTCTACATTCTAAATTTGCAAAATATTTTTATTCTACTAATAACTAAGTAAAATTCTCTTTTGTAAAATGTCATCTTGAAATTAAGTCCTCATATCAGAAAAAGAAAAAGAAAGACAATGTGAGAAGGTGGAAGCTTTATTTCCATTTTATTGAACAGTTTACCATGTGTAGTAAATGCACTGGTATTCTTCAAAATGTAAACCCAAAAGCTCACCAATAAGGTCTGTGGAAGTGTCTGTACACATTTCTTAAAAGTTATGCTAAAGTCATGCCAACTTCTCACATATATTAAGTTATCAAAGACAACATTGGACATCAATTAAATATGAACAATAAGTTAGGTCAAAATGGACAATTTAAATACTGGAAGGTAAAAATTGTAACTATATTTTTCCTTAATAAACATTTACAAAATAATTTAGCAAAATGTACAATTTTTTAATGTACAATTTTTTTTACTGGATCACATCACAATTCCCTCTATAAAATTGTCAAAGTGCACATTCTACATAAAAGTTTACCGCAAAGATTAAATGAAACTGTGTAACAAAGTCTTATAAAAATGATAAATAAATATGAATTATGATTGCTCTCATATGAATATTTTAGTAGACTTCCTTGTGAAACCACATCATAAGTCCTTCAGAGGCAAGGAAACTATAGAATTTGTTTTCCCAATCTAGAACTGTCTGGATCCTATCAACTCTTTTATCTGCCTTCTTCCCTAGAAACTTCTCACTCTAAACACTCTTCTTTCCTCCCAAACATTATTTTTCCTTTTTCTTAACCAACTCTTTCATCTTGTACCCCATTTTTAACCTCTAGCATTTTCTTCCCCATTCCCCCCAACAAAAAAAAAGTAAAAATAGCAAAGCAAGCAATGTGTAAAAATATGTAACTCTCATTTCATAGCACATTCATTACATTTACTGAAAACTTTAGTTCCAAATTTTGTTCTCTATAAAGACCATGTTTCTCCTAAGAGCCAAAAGCCCAAGGACAGTCTGATTTTATATTATTTAGGTTCTCTGTGGTACATTACATATCAAAGTATATAAAGACGCCTTATTGTAAAAAGCAGTAAGTGTTAGGCTTGTCAACTGCGATACTGAAGAAACTTACCTCTAAAATCTTGTCAAGGGAGGTTATAGCACCAAAATAATCTGAGTTTTCAAAAGCATTAAGGGCCTGTGAACGCAAACGCTGCATTTCATCTGATTTTATAAGTTGGGACTGGGCTTCCTTTTCTTCATTTTCACTTGGATTAGATTTAAGCTATAGGAATAATAAATTAAATTAAACAGGGTTTTCCATCTCTTAAATCTAATACCCATAGCATACACAATGATCCAACCATTCCTAATTAAGTTCATTAGGGAGAAAGGATAGAGACACCAGCAAACCTGGCTTGTCTTGTCCGCTGACTTGCTCCTGGTGCTGACCACCATGGAAAGCAACAGCAAAGGCACCTCCCACCAGTATGGTGCGCATGAGCGAGCAGTGGAGTGAGGGTCAAAGACCTGGACCCTCAGACAAAGGAAGCAAATATATTTAGAAACATGAGAGGGTAGAGAAGAATGGAGAATAAAGAAAAACACCATTCTCACTTTCTTATGTATAGCTCTAGAGAAAATAATGAGTTCTATCTATTTTGCTTTCTAGCTATACTTCCTAAGTATTTTTAAGTATAAAATAATCTTACCCCCCCCCAAAAAAAAAAAAAAA
>PVJN01043342.1:0-17950 GCA_004026805.1 Lasiurus borealis | reverse complement strand
GTGACATATGTTGCAGTTCATTGGCTAGATCTAGTCACATGGCCCCAAATGAGCTACAAAGGATGCTGGGAAAATGCAGAGGAGCATATGGAATGTTTTGTGAGACACTGGGTTCTGTGAGACAGTTCTGTCACATGACACATGCTCTTTTTTGCTTACGCTAGCTGAATGTTGGTTGTTGTTCCTGGTAACCAAGGAATTCAAATCACACCCATTCTATACATGTGTCTCAACATCTGGTGTGGAGGGGAAGCTGGAAAAGGGGGGCTGGGACCTTTTTTTTTTTTTTTTTTTTTTTTTACTGGGAACAGTTTTGTGCTGCTTTTCAAAATAGAATTACAGGTTGTTGGCATTAAAAGAAACCTGAATCCAGCCCTGGCCGGTGTGGCTCAGGTGATTGGAGTATCCTCCCCTACACCAAAAGATGGCATTTGATTCTCAGGCAGGGCACATACCCAGGTTGTGGGTTCGATCCCCATTGGGATGTGTGCAGGAGGCAACTGATTGAAGTTTCTTGCTCGCATGGATATTTATCTCTCTTTTTTTCTCTCCTCCTCTCTCTAATATCAATTAACACACACACACACACACACACACTGAATCCAGAGTCTAGACGATACTGTAATTTGACTTTTTGTAGACCACATATCTATTTCAATCAACATTTACTAGACAAATTGTACTGAGCACCAATGAGGCCTCAAAAACTGCGAGGATTGTGGGAACACAACATTAATAAAATGTAGTCTCATCCTAGTTTACGGAAAACGTTGATTTTCCTCTGTTGATTATAATGACTTGTTTGACCTCTGACCTAAATGCTGGTTATTATTAGATTGTGCTCACGAGGGAAATCTATGAGTAAACCATGAGTATGTTTTTGAGTTGTATAATTTCACTTCCTTTTTCTTAACACTTTTACTATTAGTAGCACTGTATCACATTTCCCCCTTTTTTCTTTTCTTCTTTTCCTTGTATCTCTCTCCTTCTCTTTTTCTTTCTTCTTCTTTTTTTTTTTTTTTGTAAAGTTAAATAAGAAGGATGCCACATTTCCCAAACGTTCATGAAATGACTCCTCAAAAATTTTAAGGACCAGAATAACTTTTCTATATTTGTACTTGATGATCCCAAGCCCATGATTTGACGTTATTGCACAGCACAAAAGATCAGCAAGCTTGGCAGGGGTAGAAAAATGTTTATATGGATGTAGAATTAGATACCAAGAGGAAATTGGGCCCAGCTGGCGTGGCTCAGTGCCTGAGTGGCGATCTATGAAACAGGAGGTCACGGTTCAATTGCTGGTCAGGGCATATGCCCGGGTCATGGGCTCGATTTCCAATATGGGGCGTGCAGGATGCAGCCAATCAATGCTTCTCTCTCATCATTAAGGTTTCTCTCTCTCTCTCTCTCCCTCTCCTGTCCTCTCTGAAACCAATACAAACTTTTTTTTAAAAAAAAGAGAATCAGCAGAAACTGGTTTGGCTCAGTGGATAGAGCGTCGGCCTGTGGACTGAAGGGTCCCGGGTTCAATTCCGGTCAAGAGTATGTTCCTTGGTTGTGGGCACAGTGGGGGTGTGCAGGAGGCGGCTGATTGATGTCTCTCTCTCATCAATGTTTCTAGCTTTCTATCCCTCTCCCTTCCTCTCTGTGAAAATCAATAAAATATATAAAAAATAAAATAAAATAAAATAAAATAAAAATAAAAAAGAGAATCAGTTCTGTGTCTAAGTAATCAAGACACTCAGGATCTCATGTTGGATCTTCCCACAGATTAACTGCATCACTTTGAACAAATTTTTTAAAAAAATTTATTAATGTATTACATGTATACATATCTTCCCATTGCCCCCCATTCCCATGCATACCCTAACCCTCCCCCACCATTGGTTGTCTTGTGTCCATTGGTTATGCTTATGTGCATGCATGCAAGCCCTTCAGTTGATCTCTTATCTCCCCCACGTCTCCCTAACCTTCCCGCTGCAGTTTGACAGTCTGTTTGATGCTTTACTGCTCTGTATCTTTCTGTTGAAAACATTTTTTAAATCCCCTAGACTTCAGCCCGAAGATGGAGAAGGCATATACAATAATTCAGAGCAGCAGAAAGCGGAGTCAGATAAAACAAGGTGAAAATGAGGAAACGGACGGTTAAATGTTTCCTTAGAGCCGCAGAGCTAGATCACATGACGTTTTATTTTTACACCTGCTGAGAAAGAAAAATCTGCTTGTTTATCTTTCTCTTGCATCACGGTGAAATCTTCAGGAATGGTGATGCCTTGCCTCTGTAGGCCTTAGCAGGGGTAAAAACAAGAACAACTGCTATATGGTAGCTGCTTTGAGCTCTGAGCTTGTTGAAACTAGCAGCATAGCCTTTAGCAAAAAAGGCCTTTTCAGGAGAAGGTGGGCACAGAATGTTGCGGGGTGGAACGAGACAACGTGGGGTCACTCACCAGTGAATCACTCACTTCCGCCGGCTCTCCCCCAGGCTCAGAAAGAATTTCTCCTCCCACCACCGCGCAGGACAGATGAGGACAATGCTTAGCTCACAGCCACCTGACTCCCCTGACAATGGACCCCTGTTCGAGGGGGCTGTCTTCTGATTGGTCAGAGGCGACACTGCCCAGACAGAAAGAGCAGCCAGGCCCTCAACAAACCACTGACTGGCACAGAGGGAAGGGAGGGCGCTTCTATTCCGGGCCTTTCCTGCCCCCCACTCTCTCCTTCTCTCTCTAGTCCCCCCTTGCCTTGTCCTTGGGTCAGAAGCAGGGTGCATCTGCCTGCAGCTCACCCTTGGCCCTCGTAGGGCCCAGGAGACCTTGGCCAGTTCCTGGGTGCTCTGCCTCTCCTCCTCTACATCCCTAACTGGGGCGATTGCGTGCCCCCTGGAAGTAGACCGATGGTGCTACCACCGAGTCATGTGCAGAATGGAAGCTCAAACGTGTTCATGATTCCTGTTCTGTGTTTTCTCCTCTGCAGGTATTCTTCTCCTTTCTTTCTTTCTTTTTTAAAAAAAATATATTTAATTGATTTTTTACAGAGAGGAAGGGAGAGGGATAGAAAGTTAGAAACACCGATGAGAGAGAGACATCAATCAGCCGCCTTCTGCACACCCTCTACTGGGGATGTGCCCACAACCAAGATACATGCCCTTGACCGGAATCGAACCCGGAACCTTTCAGTCTGCAGGATGACGCTCCACTGAGCCAAACCGGTTTCGGCTTTTCCTTTCTTGATAAAGAAGAATTATTGAGAGAAGACCATCCCATTTTGGAAGACATTTTCTCTGAAAAAATACTGCCACCAGCTTTATGGATGGGAATCTGAAAATTTTGTAATGGAGACGTCACACAAGAAGTTATAGGTCGTCTGGAACTGGTTTGGCTCAGTGGATAGAGCGTCAGCCCGCAACCAGGACACATGCCCTTGACCGGAATCGAACCTGGGACCCTTCAGTCCGCAGGCCGACGCTCTATACACTGAGCCAAACTGGCTTCAGCAACAGGTAGTGTTTTTATATTAGAATAATACACATTGGGATTGAGGAAGCTTTCCGGTGCCTGAGCTGGAAAGCTCGGAGGAAGAGAGATCCTCTCTGTAAGTCCTCTCCTGTGCTGCTCCATCCAGGGCTGGGGATCCTGCCCGGAGGACCCAGGCACCCCGAAATCCATCTGCAAATGCGGCTGACACTTACTTCCTGCCACTGCAGAATATTCATGTGTCCTGTAAGTGCTCTGAGCTCTGCACAGGCTGCTGTGGAAAATCAGAGGCGGCATTATTTTCCTTTGTCTCATTTAAAAAAATTATTACTATAAACGGACTTTCCCTTCCTCTGAACTTGCTATTCATATCTCTTCCCTCAAGGTATCTTCTCTTTAGTGCCTGACAACGATTCTTGTTCTGATGTCATTGGCGAGTCCATCCGTAAGCAAAGGTGATATTTTTCCGTTCTGTCAGGAACTCAGCTATTTATGTCAATCCGTTCATCGGCTTGGAGCAGAAAAGGATATTTTGGTGGAATACATTCCCTTATCAGATTATAGATGCAGCCCTCCCGAGCACTGTGGGTTTTTTTAAAACATGTGAAATTGATAGAAACGCTGTTGACCTCATGTTCTTTTTATATCTCCCACGACTCCAGTGAGTCACACAGAGCTTGGAATTGATATAAGCTGGTGACCCGAAAAAGGACTCACCACTTAATTACATCATCATTAATGATAAGCTATCTGACCTCCTACTTTCTGACTCCAAAACGTTTTTGGTTCTGCCTGTCGACCAAGGGATCTTTCGTCCTGGTGCTGGGGCTCGGTCTGCAAGCTTCCTTTCTGGCTTCGGTATTAACTCTTGTTGTGAGCATTTCCAACGTGTTTCTCTTTTTCTCAAGCTCTGAAGAAAAATCTGAATGTCTCTATGGTTTTATATTTCCAGGAATATAGCCTTTTGACTCTCATGTTGTCTCTAAAAGACTTTTTTATTGCCCATTTTCCTCCTTTTTTGATGTGCTTTCAGAAGAAACACTTTTTTTTTTTGCCCTGGCTGGTTTGGTTCGGTGGTTAGAGCGATGGCCTGTGGAGTGAAGGGTCCCGGTTTCTATTCCAGTTAAGGGCACATGCCTGGGTTGCGGGTTCGATCCCCAGTGGGGGCATGCAGGAGACAGCCAATCACTGATTTTCTATCATCATTGAAGTTTCTTTCTCTCTCCTCTCCCTTCCTCTCTGAAATCAATAATACACACACACACACACACACACACACACACACACACACACATATTTTAAAGAAGACACTTTTTCACATGAGGTGTTGGCTATGATTGAGGTGTTGTTTTTAAGCTTGTGATTATTCTCAGTCACCTTGCTGTTCAGACGCCTGGTGCTATTTTTAGCGCTGAACACCTGTTGTTTTAGATTAGATTAATAATGGAACAACATTTCTGGGTTATTTTTTTCCATTTTCTCAGCTAACAGAATATTTGCAATGTGCCTCTGAAATGGTCATTTTAAAGGTACTTTCACTTAGCCAAGAATTTTGCAGAGTACATCAACCACGGGAGAGTGTTGCAAATGGCCAGTTTATGTGTATCTGTGTTATTTTATAGATTCCACATTGTGCTTAGCGAAAAGATGCCACATGTTGTAGGGTGATTGGATGGACCCCAAGGATGGGTAGGGAATGTTGAGAAGGAGAATAGGTGAGCGGAAGATGAGATCTTTAGCTGATGTCATGGCCTGAGTTGTGTCTCCCCCAGATTCTTATGTTGAAGTCCTCACACTGTGTCAATATTTAGAGAAAGGGCCTTCAAAGAGGTAATTAATATAAAATGAGGTCATATGAGTGGACCTTAATCCCATATGACTGGTATCCTTATAAGAAGAGGAAATTAGTCGAGACCGGTTTGGCTCAGTGGATAGAGCGTTGGTCTGTGGACTGAAAGGTCCCAGGTTCGATTCCAGTCAAGGGCATGTACCTTGGTTGCGGGCACATTCCCAGTAGAGGGTGTGCAGGAGGCAGCTGATCGATGTCTCTCTCTCATCGATGTTTCTGACTCTCTGTCCCTCTCCCTTCCTCTCTGTAAAAAAATCAATAAAAAAACATATATAAAAAAAGAAGAGGAAATTAGAACACATACAATACGTGACAGAGATATAATCATGTGAGCACACAGCAAGAAGGCAGCCAATTGTGAGCCAAGGAGGGAAGCCTTACCAGAAATAATCCTGATGAGACCTTGATCTTGGGCTTCCGGCTTCCGGACTGTGAGGACATACATCTCTGCTGTTTAAGCCATCGGCTCAGTGGCTCTTTGTGATGACGGCTGAGGACTGGCCACAGGTCCTTCCCTCCTGAGGACCTCAGCCTGAGGGCAGTGGGAGGGCCGGGAGGAGAGGATGGTGGCAGAGCCTCGATCTGGACATCGGCTTGGCACCACTCTCCGAGTTCTGAGTCCGTCATCGTGTCTAGGCTGGCTGGCAGAGATGGGGCCTGCCTGAGTGTGGGGAAGGGGGCGCAGTGTGGGGGTGGCGCCCACGCTCCTGGAACACAGAGCTGCTGCGAATATTCGCACGGTAACGATCTGGCTGCTGTCACACCTGATTCCCTGATGACTGATGGTGTTCCTTTCCCTCAGAGCAAAGAAAGCTCTACCTTTAGAAACAGAAGGAAAGAAAACAATGCATTTGTGCGGGCTTCTGTTATCTCTATGGCTCTTCTAGCGGAGTGGCGTGGTGAGTTAGTGTATGAAAAGGAGCAGTAAAAGAAAATCAAGCTGAAACCGGTGTGGCTCAGTGGATAGAGCGTCGGCCTGCGGACTGAAGGGTCCCAGGTTCGATTCTGGTCAGGGGCATGTATCTTGGTTGCAGGCACATCCCCAGCAGGGGGCGTGCAGGAGGCGGCTGATCGATCTCTCATTGATGTTTCTAGCTCTCTGTCCCTCTCCCTTCCTGTCTGTGGAAAATCAATAAAATATATGTTTTTTAAAAAAGAAAAGCCATCCAAGAGACCTACCAACCTTCCTTAGGCAAGTGTACTTGGTTGAACAGCGTCTCCCAACATTCATGTCCATAACGAAACCGTGACTGTGACTTTATTTGGAAATAGAACTGTTTGCAGAGGCAGGGAGTTACTTAGATGATATCATGCTGGATTAGGGGGAGCCCTATCCATCCTGCCTCCTTATAAGAAGAGGAGAACGGAGAGGCCACAGACCAGGAGGGGAAAGGCCGGGTGATGATGGAGGCCGAGATTGGAGCGGCACAGCCAGGCCAAGAAATGCCAGGGGAGCCAGAAGTCACAGGAAGCCAGGAAGGGGCCGGGCAGGGCCCCCCACAGGCTCAGAGGAGGCACAAGCCCGCCAACACCTTCATTTTGGCCTTGGAACCCCCACAATTGGGAGAGAGTGGGCTTCTGTTGTTTTAAACCACCGGTTTGAGGGAGTCCCGTGGCCCCAGGGAAAGGACAGAGGGAGTGAGCAGGCAGGGACAAGCACGACAAGTGACAAGGGCTTGGTGGCGTGTGTGGTGCAGCAGCCGCAGGTCCAAGCAAGAGGCCTGGAACCTGTGGGCAGTGGTTATCGGCGGTCACATGTCCAGAACAGGCCCTCAGACATTGTTGGTCCCCTCCTTCCACACTCTTCGGTCAGTGGGAACCAGGAAGAAAGAGCTTTAGGACCGGAGAAAGCCTCGTCAACTGCGAGGTGATTATTGTACCTCCGGGGTAAAGAATCGTCTGTGTTCTGAAACATCCGGAATAGCTGCTGTAGGAGGCAAAATGAGCCAATTCTTTTTAAAAATATATTTTATTGATTTTTTACAGAGAGGAAGGGAGAGGGATAGAGAGTTAGAAACATCGATGAGAGAGAAACATTGATCAGCTGCCTCCTGCACACCCCCTAACTGGGGATGTGCCCACAACCAAGGTACATGCCCTTGACCGGAATCGAACCTGGGACCTTTCAGTGCCCAGATCGACACTCTATCCAATGAACCAAACCAGTTTCAGAAAAATGAGCCAATTCTTGAGAAACCTTTCTCTCTCTGAGAATGATCATTTAGAGAATTATCATTTGCGTGTTGGAAGGGCCATGCTTTCTTAAGTCTCCTGGATGTAAGCCTGAAATCTGCAGGCCTGGTTTTAAGGTTGGGTGCGTGGTATGCTGGTCTTTTCTGCCCCCACGACTTGCGTGGAGACCAGCGAGGTGTCCATTGATTGGAAGCTGATTGTAAATGCAACTGCCTTGTTGCCAGGCAGGGAATTAGCGAGCAGCTGTGGTGGGAATGGCACTGGATGAGCAATTCCAACGTTGGTTTCCAGGAGGCCGGACATCAGAAATGTGCTGCCAGCAGGAACCGGTTTGGCTCAGTAGATAGAGCGTCGGCTTATGGACTGAAAGGTCCCAGGTTAGATTCCGGTCAAAGGCATGTACCTTGCTTGCGGGCACATCTCCACAGTGGGGCGTGTAGGAGGCGGCTGATCGATGTCTCTCTCTCATGGATGTTTCTGACTTTCTATTCCTCTCCCTTCCTCTCTGTAAAAAATCAATATATATATAAAAGAAATGTGCTGCCTGATCCTAGGCAAGTTGCTGAGTCTTCACCCTGCAGAGGCCGCTGAGTGTGGCTGCTAGAGCGCTCTGCCACTCCCCACGGAGTGAGACGGGCCCCCAGAGTGGGAAGAATGGGGTATGTCCAAGTTCTACCACTCACTGCCTGTGCATGTGACCTGGTGTGGAAATAGAGACTTCGCAGCTGCAATTAACTTTCTCTGGAGGAGATTCTTCTGGACTAGGGGTGTCTTCAATCCAATGACCCGTGTCCCTAAAGAGAAGACACACAGAGACGCAGGGGAGAAGGCCACGTGGGGAGCTGAGTGGAGGTTGGGGTTGTGTGGCCATCAGCCAAGGATGGAGGAAGCCCCAGAAAGCAGGAGAGAGGCATGGAGTGGATTCTCCCTCCCAGCCCCCAGAGGAAGCAATTCTGCCAACACCGGGATGTCTGTACATTTCTGGCCTCCGGCGCCAGCACAGAACACATTTCCGTTCTCTCAAGAACCAAGTGTGTGACAGTTTGTATGGCGGCTCTAACAAACTAATACAGCCCTGAGCACTGGGGACCTATAAGAAATCTTGGTGCATCTGATGACCGGAAGTCAGTGCTGTCCATCTCTGCCGATCTTTGTCAGGCCAAATACCTGCAGAATTGTAACAGGGGTTGCATTCGTTTCCTCTGGTAACTTAAAAGAACTCACTTTTCTTCTCTGGTGGTTCTGGAGCTCAGAAGTCCAAAGTCAGCCTCACTAGGCCAAATCAAAGTGTCAGCAGTCTTCAGAGCCTTAAGGTAGAGGCAGTTCCTTGCCTCTTCCAGCTCCTGGTGTTGGCCAGCATTCCTTGGCTTGTAGCCATGTTTCTCACCTCCATGTTCAAGGCCAGCATCTCCAAATCTCTCTCTGTTCTGCCGTCATGTAGACTTCTCCCTCTCTGCATGTAAAACCTCCCTCAGCCTCCTTTTCTTTTTTTTATAAATATTTTTAAAAATATATTTTTATTGATTTTCACAGAGAGAAAGGGAGAGGGATAGAGAGTTAGAAACACCGATGAGAGAGAGACATCAATCAGCCACCTCTTGCACGCTCCCCCACTGGGGATGTGCCCGTAACCAAGGCACACGCTCCTGACCAGAATCGAACCTGGGACCCTTCAGTCTGCAGGCCAACGCTCTATCCACTGAGCCAAACCGGCTTCGGCCCTCAGACTCCTTTTCATGCGGACACATGTGATTGCATTGAGAGCCTACCTAGATAGTCCAGGATGAGCTCTTTAATCACATCTCAATCATATTTGCAAATATGCTTTTTCCCTATAAGGTCACACTTAACAAGGCCCAGAGATGAAGACCTGCTACATCGGAGGGCCATTATTCGGTGGCCACAGGGGCCCAGGCTGGGCTGTTACTGAAATGTCAGATGAGCAACCTCAGGCAGGCCAGGTAACAGGGCTGGGGGCTTTGCCCTCATCTGACTCTTCCTCATGCCTCTCAGGTTGAGGGGAGGGTGGGGCAGGCCCTCTTGGTTTGGGCCTCCAGAGGATATTCTGAATGGATGCTCCCTATTTCCTCAATTCTCTTTCTCTCTCCAAGTTTTTTTTTTTTTATATATTTTATTGAATTTTTACAGAGAGGAAGGTATGGGGATAGAGAGTTAGAAACATCGATGAGAGAGAAACATCTATCAGCCGCCTCCTGCACGCCCCCTAATGGGGATGTGCCCACAACCAGGATACAGGCCCTTGACCGGAATCGAACCTGGGACCTTTCAGTCCACAGGCCGATGCTCTGTCCACTGAGCCAAACCGGTTTCGGCTCTCTCCAAGTTTTGAGTGTCTGTCTCCTGCCCCCTCCCAGACTGCTGTCTCCAGACCTTATTTTGAATATCACATTCTTTAAACAGCTCGTACCTGTCCTCTATCTCCCCAAGTGTTTACCACTCCCGGCTTCAGCCTCATGTCAGTGAAGACATTCCTTCGTTGGCTCGGAATTGTGTGTGTGTGTGTGTGTGTGTGTGTGTGGTGCTAAGAGTGACCTTGGGTTCCTACTTCTTGGGGGGCAGGCCTGTGGTGCCCTGCTTTCTTCCAGGGAGTTCTTTGGCCAGAAAGGGCTGTGGTCAGAGTCCCTCTGAATCACCCAAGGGCAAGCGTACCTTACCGCAGGGCGCCTTACATATCTCCCAAAGACAACCTGGTCTAACGTCACATGATGAAAACACTCTCTTCCTATTCATAGTACTCTGGAATCCGCCCCTGGGAAATCTATATGCCGGGCATTATGGAATAAGATAACTCTGCCCACCTCCGTTTTCACCCGAGGACTCTGCACTGACTGAGAATAGCTCTCTCTGAGTCACTTGGGATGAATGGTGCTATCCTTGAACACACTGTTTCCGATTTCTAAATTTATCTCTTGCTAGGAGCGAGTGTGTGTGTGTGTGTGTGTGTGTGTGTGTGTGTGTGTGTATTCACCCAGCTACAAGACAGTGAATGAATTAGAGAATTCGAGAGAAGCGAAAATATATTTGAGTTGAGAAAAAGGGAAGGGACTAAAATGATAAAAGAGAAAGATCAAAGAAAGAAGGACATATCAAGAGAAGACAAGAGCAGGCTCCAAATTCTCCTAAAATGTAGAAGCACAGAATCGTCTTCTTTTGCTTCTTCTGCTTCACCTCTTTCTCCTCCTCCTCCTCCTCTTCTTCTTTTTTTTCTCCTCCTCCTCCTCCTCTTCTTCTCTTTCTTCTCCTTCTCTTTTTTCTCCTCCTCCTCCTTGTCCTCCTCTTCCTCCTGCTCCTTCTTCTTCTTCCTTCTCCTCCTCCTCCTCCTCCTTCTTCTTAGTTAATATTCACCCAATGGTATTTTTTTCTTTTCCTTTCTTTTTAATATATTTTTATTGATTTTAGAGAGAAAGGGAGAAGGAAAAAGAAATAAAAACATCAATGATGAGAGAGAATCATTGATTGGCTGCCTCTAGTATGTCCACACTGGAGATCCAGCCCACAATCCAGACAAGTGCCCTGATTGACAATTGAACCATGACCTCCTGGTTCATAGGTTGACGCTCAATCACTGAGCCATGCCTACTGGGCCCGAGGATGTTTTATTCTCATTAATTTTTAGAGAGAGCAGAAGGGAGGTAGGAAGGGGAGGAGAAAAAGGGAGAAACATTGATGTGAAAGAGACACATTGATTGGTTGCCTCTGCACATGCCCTTACGGGGCTGGGGGATGGAACCTGCAACCCAGATACATGCCCTTGACTGAGAATAGAACCCAGAGACACTTCTGTGTGGGGACCGGCACTCTAACCACTGAGCTACTCCAGCCAGGGACAGAATGTTCTTTTATGCTAGTGTGTTAGATGCAAGGTTTGTGGTACCTGAAGCTTTTTTATTTTTTAAATCTTCACCTGAGAATATGTTTTTACTGATTTTAGAGAAAGGGAAGGAAGAGAGAGAAACATCAATGTAAGAGAGAAACATCGATTAGTTGCCTCTTGTATGAGCCCAACAGGAAATCAAACCTGCAACTTAGGTACGTGCCCTTGACCCAGAATCAAACCCACAACCTTTTGGTGTCCAGGTTGACCCTCAAGTGAGCCATCAGGCCAAGGAAAGCTTTTTAAAAATGGAGGGTCCTCCTTAGAAAGAAGAATACAAAACAATGAGTACAGTTAAGTACAGGGCTTTGGATGAAACCGCATAGTCCTAAAGTTTAAACTTCATTAGCCGCAGGGCAAATCCTTGGTCTTGGTTGGCAATCAAGACCAACATCCTCCTATTTATATGGTCTCTCATTACTCCAACTTCTCAATAATGTAGTTCCAGCTAAAAGCATCTGAATCATATACATAATGTTAGAAATCTAAAATCTACATACTATATAATGTTAGGAATCTATAATTATATACAACTAGAGGCCCGGTGCATGAAGATTCATGCAAGAATAGGCCTTCCTTCCCCTGGCTGCCATAACCGGTTTCCCTCCAGCACTCAGGACCTGGGTCTTCCCTCTGGGCCAGCTGCCACCATCTTTGTCGCATTAATTGGCATGTTCCCTCCTTATTGGCTGTGGGCGCTGCCATCTTTGTTGCGAAGTGATGGTCAATTTGCATATTCCATGTTTATTAGATAGGACGTTAGGAATCTGTCAAATAATCTGAGATCTAGAGGGGAACCTTTTACACATAGGTTTTTAAAATTATAAAATAACATTTCTATATCACTTTATAGTTTAGGACACCCTTTCCAAGACGTTACTTCATTTAATCCTGACAAGAGCCTTGTGAAGACATTTTATAAATTTTATCCCCATTTTACAAAAGGGAAACTAGTTTTGGGGAGTTGGGAGGTTTGCCCCAGTGCGTAAAGCTTAGGTTCATACAGGAAGTGGGCGCCACCCAGGGTTTGACACTTACCAGCATCCATGGGGGTTAACACTATTGGCAAACACCTCTCCTTCGCAGGGGGTAGGGGCAGGGTAAGGTGTGGGAAAACAAGACAGACAGCTCCTCCAAACTGCCTCTCTCTCGACACTGACCCTTTCTACCTTCCCTCCATCCCCTTGGATTTCTCAGCTCCACCCTTGGCAGGCAGAACAGTAAGTAATTTGCTCCAAACAGGACAAGTGAGCAAAAAATGAGGACTGTTGGCACTTTGGGGGACGCCTCCAGAAGCACAGCTGTCTGTCTCCGCAGGGTTGTCCTCAAGCTTGCTGTTGTCCTCGGAGCCACTTACAAGTTCCAATCATGACATCACAGGGGAAGAAAAGTCCAGAAACGAGGCTGGGACCTTTAAATGTAAGTGCCCCAAATAAAATTTCCCCCGCCACATTTCTCCCCGCCATTCAAAATGAAAACAGTTTTACGGAATTCCGAGGAGAATGTCAGGCATCCGCTGGAGTAATGGGGTAGACTGCCCCCTTTTCCCCACAGCCCAAGGGTTTTCTACTTCCAGGGAGGGCCAGGCCACGCCAGAGGAAATAGCCCTAAGAGGTCAGATTTCTCGGCAAAGAGCAGAAATAAAGAGAGGCGTCTAGAGAGCAGTTTGGCCAGGAGATGTATGGGAGGGTCTGTGCTGTATGAGGGCAATGGTGAGGAGAGAAAGAATAAGATTAAAAAACAAAAGCAAATAAACAGAGGGAGGCTTTTATAGTGTTGGAGAAATACGCCCAACGGACTCGCATTTTCTCAAAATTATTTTTATTTGTATGGAATGCATATTTAAAAAATTTTTAATGTTGCCCTTTGGATTGTAGCTTTATAAGCATCATCCCTACAGCCTAGAACCCACGTGATGAAATCCTAGGACAGCGATGAGAAATGAAGCGTAATTTGTGGGCAATTTAAATGTTAGTATCTCATCACATTCAAGAGGCAGCAACAGCAATCTAATTCTTAACATTAGCGTGAGGACCACATTTTATTTATTTATTTATTTTAAGATATTTTATTGATTTTCCACAGAGAGGAAGGGAGAGGGATAGAGAGCCAGAAACATCCATGAGAGAAGCATCGATCTGCTGCCTCCTGCACACACCCCTCACTGGGGATGTGACCGAAACCAAGGTACATGCCCTTGACTGGAATCGAACCTGGGATCCTTCACTCTGCAAGCTGACTATCCACTGAGCCAAACCGGTTTTGGCGAGGACCACATTTTGAAAATATATTTGCCACCTTTGCAGCTGGTCTCCAGTGGCCACCATAGGCTTTGTTAAAAACACCATCGTGGAGACGGAAAATCACTCTCCACTCCACTGCCCGCCCCACTCTGTTCCCCCATCACTTTGCTCAGCCCAATGCCCTTCCCCCAACACACACACTTCACTGTGCTTCCAGGCCTCAGTGAAGAACTGCTGTAAAACTGAGAAAAAGGAGGGAAAACCCAAACCCTATATTTCCTTGGAACTAAGCGTTGCTTTTACAAACTGTTGAAAACAAAGATATTCTTTTTCTTTAATCAGGAGAAGCAGCAATGGGTCTAAAATCTGGGCCATTTTTCCAAGGATGTACCCAGTTTCTGCAAGAGTGATTCCGCCTCTGTAGCTCTCTGGTACAGTACAGAGCATCCTTTGAAACGTCTCTAAGGTGATTAGCGGAAGGCATTTCAGCCATTGTTACTGATGTGAGATGGTACAGACCCAGCAGGCCAGCAGCCTGGGCATTACAATTGGCAGAGGAAGAACAGGCCACAGCCACTGTTGTGGTTTAGAAGCGGCTAAAGAAAAAAACACACAAAAACCGTCCCTCACACTCCATTTAAGAGTATACAGTGCAGAAAGATGACTTACAGATTTAACTAGGCCTCACTGTGACAACATTTAAGATGGCTTATAGACTTAACTACCCATATTTTCCGGAGTTTAAGATGACCCCCAACTTTTCCAGTTAAAATACAGAGTTTGGGATATACTTGCCCTGTATGACACCCCACATATAAGATGACCCCTGACTTTTGAGAAGATTTTCCTGGGTTAAAAAGTCGTCTTATACGCTGGAAAATACGGTATACTTCATGTGGACAGCATTTAAGGTGTTAGGAAATCTCAAAAATATTAAGCAGCATCTGAAGAATAAAAAGAGGTAGCACTGGGACTCCTGGATTGTCAAGGCAAAGGGTTCTAATCTTCAGGTAATATGTTACCAAAACATATGTTTTTGAGTGTGGTAGAAGAATGAGTTTTATACACACATAAAACTAGTATTTTTAAAAATATATTTTTATTGATTTTAGAGAGGAAGGGAGAGGGAGAGACAGAAACATCAATGATGAGAGAGAATCATTGATCACTTGCCTCCTGCATGCCCCCCACTGGGGACTGAGCCTGCAACCCGGGCATGTGCCCTGACCAGGAATTGAACCATAACCTCCTGGTTCATGGGTTAATGCTGCTCAATCACTGAGCAACACCAGTCAGGCATAGTATTTTATTTTATTTTTAATAAAAACAATCTGACAGCGTTTATTGTCATCTGGTAATAAGGGTAATCAAAGCACTATGACTAAATGTTTAAGGACTATTCTCCTAACGAAGGACACCTAAGAACCGCAACCTGTATTGCCTTCTCGACAATTTCTCCCTTTATTAGTCATTTCTAGCTGGAGACACTTTGGAGCAGAGCAATATCTCTTTTTAGTTTGATCGGACCCATTTGTTTGTGTGTTTTTTAAATATATTTTATTGATTTTTTACAGAGAGGAAGGGAGAGGGATAGAGAGTCAGAAAAATTGATGAGAGAGAGACATCGATCAGCTGCCTCCTGCACACCCCACTGTGGAGATGTGCCCGCAAGCAAGGTACATGCCCCCAACCGGAATCGAACCCAGGACCTTTCAGTCCGTAAGCCGATGCTCTATCCACTGAGCCAAACTGGTCTCAGCCCATTTGTTTTCTTGACTTTGTTTTAGAATGAACCTCTTCTGCTTCATCTAGTTCACACACGCATCAAAACCCTCCATCTGCACGTTCACTCTCGTAGAGCCACACCCCAACTGGAGATTATTCTGCAAGGGCCTGCAGATGAGGCGGATGGGCTACACGCTCCCCGTCTGCACTTTCTGGCCCCGGCCATGCGCGGTACACCCTGGTGGAAGCTGGTACAGACTGGACTAATCCCGGCCTTTAAACAAAGATAAGTACATGGTTATAGCCCTAGCCGGTTTGGCTCAGGGGAGAGAGGGCGGCCTGCAGACTGAAGGGTCCTGGGTTTGATGCCGGTCAAGGGCACATGCTCGGGTTGTGGTATCAAACCTCAGTGGAGAGGTGTACAGGAGATAGCCAGTCGGTGATTCTCTTTCATCATTGATATGTCTCTCTCTCCCTCTCCCTTCCTCTCAGAAATCAATAAAAATAAATATTTTTTAAAAGTACATGATTATAAAAATTAAAGTAGTGGACAGGAATATAAAATGAAAAGTTTCTACTCTCCCTGCATTCCCGATGCCTTCAGCTGCCACATCTCCTCTCCATGTGCGTTCCGCACTTCCTTGTGTTTTGTTTCAGAATGTTCTGGGCATTAAAAACATACTCTCTCTTCCCCCCTCCCCTTTCAGAAACGCAAAAGGGACTCGGTGTGATGAACACACAGTACAATGTACAGATGATGTATTGTAGAATTGTACACTTGAAACTTATAAAATTTTATTAACCAACGTTACCCCAATATCTCTCTCTATAAAAGCCAAGTGACCAGAATGACCTGAACGACTGGTTGCTATGACACACATGGTGGCCAGCCAACCCAGGCCCTGCTTGACACCCAACCCTCCCTCACCCCAATCAAGGTCAGGGCTGGCTAGCCAACGGCTCCTGGCACCTCCCCCAGCCAGCTCCACCACCGATCGGCCTCTATTGGGGTGTGGGCCAGCTGACACCACCTGGGCCCCAGTTCGTGCACCAGGCCTGTAGTATTCAATTAAAAAGAAAAACACACACAATTGGAATACTTAAAAATACTATTCTGCAACTTGGACTTTTAATATTTAATAGTATACATTGGGCATATTTTTCAAATTAGCTTTTTTAGAACAACCTAATTTTTAACTGTCTCATCTTTCTTTTTAATTAAAAAGTAAGTGATAACAGAAAGGAAGGAGAGACAGCTGGCTTTAGACAAATATGAAATGATCACTGGGAAAGGCTAATTTATCTTTCCTCTGGAAGGAGATTAAATGCAGAAAACACGTTCCATTTTTCCCCTCTCTCTCTCTCACACACGCATGAAAGATTTATTATAGCTGGTTTAAACAATAACTTGGGTCCTTGACCATTTTATCAGACATACAACGGAAAGCCAGTACTTTTTAACACCCAAAGTATAGAAATGAAGGAGAGATGTTTTTTTCCAGTGAACAAAGTGATCTCTCTCTTTTACACCAACGTGATGGTCTCTGAGGGACTTTCCCGCTTTTTGTTCTCAAATAATTCCTTATTTTATATATGTCTAAGTGCTCCGAAGAGGTCATTACAATCTCCAGCTGTCTCTGATGAAGTTATAGGAGGAGGTGGCACAAGTCTGCCGGCAGACAGATCCATGAGAAATTGGCTGATGTTTGGTCAAATGTAAAAATTTGGCTGGGTGTCTTGGGCCTTTAATTGCCCTGACTGCTGACCTAAGAAATTAGCAGCCTTCTGGTAGGCAGAATATGTGTATTTTTAAAAATCTCTCCTTTGGGAGATTTCTCCTATACAAACATGACTGAGGAGAGTAACAGACAGACAATATACAAGACTGTGGTCAGCCGAAAACGGTTTGGCTTAGTGGATAGAGCGTTGGTCTGCGGACCGAAGGGTCCCGGGTTCGATTCCAGTCAAAGGCATGTACCTTGGTTGCGGGCACATCCCCAGTTGGGGATATGCAGGAGGCAGCTGATCGATGTTTCCATCTCTTTATCCCTCTCTCTTCCTCTCTTAAAAAATCAATAAAATATATTTTAAAAAAAAAGACTGTGATCAAGTGAGAGAGGAGATGATGTCAAAAGTTAAATTGCACTGGAGGATACTGGAGTCTAACCAGAACCCCCAAATCTGAGACAAATAATAAACCTGGCGTTGAAGGCCAAACTGATCATCATAGTTGAGTCATTTACCGTCATTGTTTGTGTCGGTGTAACTGTGTGGACTCACTTCCTCACATTCTTTGATTGCAGGGCTGGAAGAACCCTTACTGACTAATCATCTCTTTTAATCAATAAGGAAATTGAGACTAAAGGAGATTAAGTGACTTGGCTGAGATGAGAGAAGTGGCTAGAACCTAACATCCTAGTGAGTATACTTACATTAGTCTACATACACCATACATGTAAAAGAAGATGCATAATGTGTATGATAGTCATTTGAAAAAACAATAGCATCGCCAACTTCCACTATCACCTGGGTGACCCCGTTCAAGAGCAACGTGGCCTTGACTTAGGAAGCT
>PVJN01043341.1:0-17776 GCA_004026805.1 Lasiurus borealis | reverse complement strand
ACACTCATTTTTTTTACATTTGGCTAGGGCTGTTTTCACATGGTGTAAGGCAGAATTAAGTAGTTGCAACAGAGATTGTATGGCCCACAAAGCCTAAAATATTTATTACAAGGCTTGTTACAAGTCACTTGACTCCTAGCCTAGACTTTATTACCACCTTGTAATAGGCCCTCTAGTTTTGTTGTATGAATAGGACTTGATTCATTCCTTTTGAGAATAGCCCATATCCACTAGAGGCCACGAGCTGAGGATTCCAACCACAGGACTGAACTGTTATTACTAGGCTGCTATTCCACTGAAACTCACTCACAAAAACACTTCTGAGATCAGGCATTCTTTCAGGTGTATAAAATTAAAGATGAATCTACATTTTGAGTCTAGAAGTATGTCATTATTTGTGTGTTTTTCTCTGAAAAATCCTTAAAACTATTTTCCAATGTGGCTCTTCCAAAAGGGTCCTAAACCACCGATCACAGACAAGCACTAACAGTAGAGGAAACACAGGACATACAGGAAAACCCATAAAATCATCCTCAGAGACACAGCAAATACTCTACACAGTGGTTGATGAACCTAGGCTGTTACCATCTTTGGAAACATCAACTTAGAATTCACGAGTCCTTACCCACTTCCAAGCCAAGATCTCCTTCAGAACTTGGGCATTAGGGAGTTTGCTTCTGAAACTGATAAAGGGCAAATGATTCACAACAAGCAAAATGATATGCAAAAGAACAGATTCCTTGATTCTCATATTGAGAAGCTATAATGACCTCAAATAAAAAGAAACAAATAATTGCAGGTACATATTTGAGTGACTAACTCACAAGAATGACTAAGGACTCTGTATAGTATAACCTTATTTATTAAATGGGAGTATCATTCTCAGTTAGTAGAACTTAGGGATAAATATAGAGTACAGGGTTTACTATCTTGCAAAATTATACCATTTGTTAGTGACCAAGTGGAGACTGTAAACCTCCCCTACACTCCGTGTTTGCCTCTTTGTGAACAGTTGAAACAGATCACTGATTTATTCCATGTACTTCTCCAACTTGAACTCACACCACTGGCTTGCACTTTGATATATGTTGAAGCTATCCTCAAATCTTTATTATTGACAATTTTTTTTTTTTAGGTTTATAGAAAAACTGCAAAGAAATCAAGAGTTTCATACATACTGCACCCCATTTCCTCTATTAGTAACATCTGACATTAGTTTGGCACATTTGTTACAATTAATGAATCAATACTAACACATTATATCAACTTGGGTCCAGAACTTTATCCAGATTCCCTTAGTTTTCATGCAACGTCATTTTTGGTTTTAGGGCCCATCCAGGACATCACATTACAGTCATATCACCTTAGGCTCCTCGTGGCTGTGACAGTTTCTCACTTTCCTTGTTTTGATGACCTTGACCATGATGAGGACCACCAGTCAGCTAGTTAGTAGAAAGCCTCTCAGTAGGAATTCATCTGAATTTTTTTTTCTTCATTTAGATTGGGGTTACTAATTTTGGGAAGATCCCAAAGTTGAGTGCCATTTTCAGTACCTCATATTAAGAGTATATACTAGCATCAACATGACTTACAACTTTACATGATGACCCCAATCAACTGGCTCTGGCAATATTTGTCAGGTTTCTCCACTGGCAAGTTACTTATTTTTTTCTTTTCTTCCTTATGGGACTTTGTGGAAGGAAATCACTATGCACAGCCCATATGTAGAAGTGGCAATTATGTTCCATGAAAAATTTCTCTCTTCTTTCCATTTATTCATTCATTCAATCATTTATTTGTTGCTCAAATTATTCCACCTTTGGTCAGTAGGAACTATTCATGCCTTCTTTGCTTCCTTTGGTCTTGAATATATTCTTGCTTTCCATAATTCAGCTGAGAAGTTGCCTCCTCCAAGGAAAAAAATTCATGCAACCACTCCTATTCCCACTGAACTTTATCTCCTACTATTCTAGGCTATGATTTTTCCTATTACCGTACATCTAAAATTTACATTGATTATGTGTTTATACACTGTATACTTACCCATCTTTCCCTTTGGACAATAAGCTTTTTGATTATATCTTATTTATTTTATATGTAGTACAAAGTGCCTCACTTGCACAAAGCAAGGAGCTCAACAAATATTTCTAGAATGATCATTATGTTTTTTTCTTTTTTAGTCTAGGAATGCCTAACAATATAATCAGAAGCCACACTGAAGCTGGTAACTAACTGCTCTGGGAGGAACTACAAGGTGCTACTGTTGTGTTAATCCTTCAGGTAACACAACAGGTTCAGGATCTAAGTTAACACTTCCTCATATCTCACTTATAAGTAAGCGTCTTTCCTGACCATTAATCCTAGTTACATTTGCATAACTACATTAAGAGCAATGAAATTACCTGACTGTTTAGAATCAAAGGCTAGGTAGCTTCCAGCACTGCTCACCTTAGAGAAGTGGTGTCCTTAAAATAGCACATAGATATTTTGGTCATGAGGTTCCCAAGTGACTTAGTGCTCGTTCAGAATTGCATAACCACTGAAGAAATACATTTGCTGAGTTGTATTCTTCATTGTCAGGACATATGAGAAAATGGCTTTAAAAATTGATAAGACTCTCTCCAATTAGGAATTAATGCTGTGGTAAACGATTAAGCTGAAACAGTTTTTAGGTTGGATCATGCTATCATCTTTGTCTAAGTCACCATTAACTTTTGACTGATCACCTTCTTAATTGTACTCTTGCTCCATCCATCCACTCACAATAAATGAGATCATGTTGTTCCACTTAACCCTTCCTTGGCCTTACTTTTATAACAAAATTCAAATTCTCAAGCATGCCCTATAAGGCTGCACGTACCTAGTGGGTTCCTCTACTTCAAACTCACCCCATACTTGTCTCTTCCGTGTTCATTAATGCCAGCCATGCTCATCTTTTTGAAGCTGTGGCTCAGTCCCATAAATTTTCTGAGGTCTAGTAAGTCCATCTTGTTACAAGAACTTTACGAAGTTCTTCAATCTTTAATGTGTCTAATGCACATGCTGTGTCTACGAAACCCTCTACGAACCTGCTAAAATAGAGATTAGACTGAAAGATAAAAATCCAAATTCTTCTTGAGTTAAAAGGTGTTTTTTTTGGGGGTGTTAAAATGTACATTATCTTTAAGTTTTATTTAACTGTTATGGCATTTTTCCAAGAAGTAATAAGAGTTTGATGTTGACATCCTACAAAAACTACCACAAATTTAAAAATTGTTTCTTACTATTTACAACACAAACTTAAATAAAGTACTGCCTTAAAATAACTAATTAAAAAAAATACAGTTCCTTTGCTTAGAACTAAAGTACCTTATTACATCCTTCCAAACCCATGAAAATTAACATGAGCCCCCCAAAATAAAATATTTTTAAAAAATCAGATCACATAAAATACCACAACAATCTGCTTCTATTTTAGCACATTCAGAGACATGAACTCTCTGCTTCCTGTTTTGATGATTTTTCCGGACTCATCTGCCTACATGAAGTTCTTCAAGAGAAGAACCTACACTTGAATATTCCTTCTGTACCTCTGTGAAAGGTCACTCATTAGTCTTAGAAACAAAGGTCAACTAACATTGTTCTGACTGATGACAGGCATAACTTTTGAATGACAATGACCTTTCCTCTCAGAATTGATTCCAAAAGTTTATCAACTCCAGAAGTTAGTAAGATATAGCTGTGAAGCTGAAAATAAAAAAATTTCACCCATGTTAGCAGTAAACTCATGGGAGGATAAAAACTATTCTGGCCCTGGCTGGGTGGCTCCATTTATTGGGGCATCCTCCCGTACACCAAAAGCTTGCAGGTTCAATTCCCAATCAGGGTGCACAGCACACCTAGGTTGTGGGTTCTATCTGTCATTGGGGGGTGTGTGTGTGAGGCAATAATCAATGTTTTCTCTCTCTTAAAAATAAATAATAAATAAATAAAACTGCATTGGGTGAGGATTAAAAAAAAAATCCTGATCTGAATTGATGCAAGACTATTTTTAGCCTTTATTAAACCATGTAAAGTAAAAGTTTCTTTTTTTTGCTGCAGAATATTAATGTATTTGAGAATAGCACATTTATTTTTCCAAACGCTATTGGAAGTTGTTACAAAACATATATCATTCATATAGTTATTCATACCAAGTTTCTCCAAGTGACTATTTAAAAATATGGAGTTAATTCTGTTTATATCTTTTTCTAAAAAGCATTCAGATTTTTAAAGTAGCTCAAATAGAAGGTTTTACATTACTTTTGCTTAACCTGCTACTCTAATAACTTCTTTCCTTCTATAAACTGAAAACTATTTAGAAAAGTAACTAGACAGTCTAAGAGATTACATGGCTTGGAAATTTGAGTAAAAGGGCTTCAAATTCTTTACTTCTATGCCAGGGACTGGCAAACCATTATCTGTAGGCCAAATCCAACCCTCCACCCTTTTCACTGTTATGCCCACTTGTTTACATACTGTCTGCGGCTGCTTTCCTGCTGTAAGACACAATTGCATAGAGACAGAAACCTTATGACCTGCAAAGCTAAAAATATTTACTGTTTGGCTCTTTATAGGAAGTGCAGGGGTTGAACCAGGTTGATTTGCCTGCATTTAGGGCTTATGATACATATATATGTGTGACACTTCAGAGGCAAAGATACCTATCACAGACTAACATTCCCTTTCTGTGTGAATGTGGCCTTAACAAGTCAACATTTTAGATCTTTGGTCAGAATCAGAAGGACTGAGGAGTATAGTACTTGCTGACGAGAGAAATCTGGTCAGAAAATGAAGAAAGGAATTCATATGGTAAAGTCATTAATATTCCCACCTACTGTAACATTAAACTCAGTGAAAGGAACCCACATACTTTTATATTTATGTTGACATGTATAATTCCAAAGAGGTGGGGAAATATGGGCCTTAAAAACTACTCACTGGTACATTATTCTATAGCGCATGTGTGCTACTTCTTGAGGAGACTACCATCTCTTGCCACAACTGACACAAACTTTCCCAGCTCAACTGTGGCTCAATAAACTTTTATTATTTTTTGTTATTTACTTTTATTTAAAAGAATTTGTTTCCCTATCACAAAAATTAGATCACTACACCATCAACAGCAGCAAAGTCCAGAGTTACATTGATGGTGCAGAGTTCACTGGGTATTCCCAATGTCCCAAAGGGCATAAAGGAGAGGGGAAAATAAAAGAAAAAATACTCAAAACAAATTCAAAACCCATGATGATGTTGGGGGGGTTGGGGGAGTGGGGGGACTTGTTGTGACAGTTTCTATCTTCTTTCACTGTTGGCTGCAGATATACTTCAGCAGGACCAAGTACAATTTAACTTGAGTCAACCTTTCATACCAACTCCAGCACCTATATAGGAGGGAAAAAGGGTCAATGTAATAAAAAGTTTAAAAACATATAAAGAGTTTACTAGTAATGCCTCTTTACTATATTGTAAATGGAGAACTAAATCAGGAAAACTTTCACTAACTGCTAAAATGCCAAAGAAGTTGAAGGAATTAGTCATTAATCTTTTCTTGCTTTCAATTCAACAGTTGGATGAATGCTCTGAGATTAGTTATCTCCACAGTTAACTAGAAAGAAACTGGCTGATGCATAGCATGGATATAACCTTTTTTGAACATATACAGGGTGTGGCAAGAGTAGGTTCATAGTTGTATCCACTCTTGAATATAATACTAAACAAATAATAATACAAGAAAAAACTGTTTATTCTTAAATAAATAAATAAATGTATTTTTTTAAATTGATTTTTTACTGAGAGGATGGGAGAGAGATAGAGTTAGAAACATGGATGAGAGAAAAACATCGATCAACTGCTTCCTGCACACCCCCTACTGGGGATATGCCCACAACCAAGGTACATGTCCTTGACCAGAATCAAACCTGGGATCCTTCAGTCCACAGGGTGATGCTCTATCCACTGAGCAAAATCAATTAGGTCTCAGTGTTTATTCTTGTATTTTTATTTATTAATTATTATAATCAAAAGTGGATACAACTATAAACCTACTTTTGGTGTCTTTCCATATTCTTAAGAAAAGCTTGAATATTGCTATTGAGGATTTTAAGCTATTTATTTCTCCCATTGGTAAATAGTTTACAGTATCAAGGTATACAGGACCTAATATTTTGCCTTTGCCCAATGTTTCACATATTTTCTAATTAATCATCTGGTGTCAAAATATTTTGCTAGTTATTACAGTAGAGTCTTGTCATACAAGAAAGGTGAGATATTGCTAACATTAAAAATGACAAGAAGCAATGATCAATTATAAAAAGAATGGGAGAAATGGCTAAGAGAGAACATAGAACATGAGAAAAATTACAACCCGCTGTCAAAAAGAATGTAAGATCGAGAGTGCAATTCTAGGTGGCAAAGAATTAAAGGAGCAACTCTTCCCCCTTCTGTTAATGCTAAGGTTTGACTAATACCTGTTTTTCCATAATAGTTTTTATCTTCATGGTTAGCAAGCAGGCTACTTAACATAAGAGGTCAATGCTATTGAACAAAATCTTAGATTTGTCACTAAGATTCTATAAGTGTTTATGTACCTTTTTGAGCTTACTTTAGCAATTCCAATTGCCTCAAAGGCCAAACTTACAGAAGAATAAGGTGCAGCTTTTTCAATAAATGGCTTGTCATGAGACTAAGATAAAGGGAGACTGAGAGACTACAGAGAACCACATAAAACAGAGATTCCAAGACCTTCTACCATCTTGCTTGAGGCTTCCAGAACATAACACTGATCAGTTCAAAAGCTTGGCTTTCGCTTAAGCTGTCCATGGCTCTCTAATGAGGCTTTCCAAGTGGAGAAACTAGCTGCCTAGAAAGGAATGAATTTGGCCAGCTAATAGTGCAGTTCTGCTTCGAGTTTGCTCCCTTCATCTGTAGGACAAGGTGTTAAGCTTGGATTTGCTCCCTTGGTTGCTAGGTCATTCCCCACTTAGGATGAGTGAAAGGAAACCATGGGAAAATTAACACTATGTGGCAGGGGAAATAAGATATTTAAAAAAAATAAACAACTTCTTGATATCTCTATATCAACAGAGAATATGTGGAAAGAATTGATATAAGGGACTAATCTCCCATACTAAAAAGCTCCTCCAAAATAGTATTTTGTTTAGAAAGTTCACTGCTTAGGTCAGGACTTATTTGTCCAATGTATTGTGCCCAAGTGCTAAATATTCAATGTTATAATTAAATACAATTTTTACTTCCGTGAGCTCCTAGCTACAAAGAAAAGTAGGTGGAAAACTATATATGGATTTGACACTGAGACTGTGCCCAGAGACATTAAAGTTTGGATCACTCTAATGCCAAGATCAGAAGATTGATCAATTTTCAACAGAACACTAAAATACCTTTTCTTTCTTGGCAACTGAAAAACAAAAACAAAAAACAACAACCACTTGTCAGGGAAGAGGACATGAAGAAGAGTAAGATATTTTTAAATCTGCTGAATGTCTAAGCATCTCCAGCTCTATCTTGGAATGCCCTGAGGGTCTTTGGACTGGCATAGAAAAGAAGCTGAACAACGCTTGGCCCACAGCAAATGCTTAACAGCCATTGCTTATTTTTCATTCTGACCACTGGTCAATCCACTGAGCATTCATATAAACTATAATAAGTACTATCATCTTCTCCATAGTTGCAAGCTACTTATTCTTTTCCCCTTCAATCAAAACCATTTCCAAGTAGACACAGACTCATGATTTGGAAATACATCTAAGGCTAGTATAACTCTGTATTTCCATGTTATTTAGAGTCCATTGTAGGCTAAAAATTGAATTCAAAATGGAGATGTATAAAATAAATAGCTTACCTTAATTGTACCCTGACTGTTAGCAGCAATCAGCACATTGGACTCCTAGAAAAGAATAAGAACTTTTAAAGTATAGAGGAAGATTTTCTGGAGGGCAGTCCAAGAAAATAAATTCCTCTTCGTCCTTCTTTCTTCCCTTTCTAAAGTGGGGAACCAACTTTAACATGATTTTAACTACAAATTTTAAACACAAAATTCCTTATTTTGAGAATTAAGTTTTAATAAAAATAATAAAGTAGGAAACTTTCATATGTAAAGAAAAATAAAAGAAGAGATTACTACTAGAAGGAAAGCTAAAAGAAACAAAGATTGGAGGAAAACACCAATAAAACTTAAGAAAAACAAAGTACATAATCCTTTCCATAGAAAACTCTCCTTTCATTCATTTTCTCCCATAAAACACCAATAATTGATGCAAATGCTGTCATCATCTCTGTCATAAATCTCTATGGACTGCTATTCAGTATTAGGAAAACAAACAAGTGTGAATATCCATCTGGGAGAAAAAAGGCTATCTTTCTTTCTAATTATTCTATCACTCAGTATATGCATTTTTAATAACTTTGGTGATTACTTGAAATAGAATGTATGCAGTAATGTATTTTTACATTCTAAGCTTTAGGAAAAAATCGTTTCTCTGGCAAGTAGGAACGAAACAGACAAGACTGAGTTTAACAGAAGGAAACTCATTAAGAAGAGCTGGGACATGTCTCCTGTTGGAAACGAAGAGTCTGGAGCTTAGAAGTGTATAAAGGCTTTTTGCATTTCAGGTAGGCAGATAAAAGGAGGTAGGCAGACTCAAAATGCCACAGAGGCCACATGGCTGATGGAACGACCAAGTCCAAACAACAGCTACGAGAAACAGGTGATGTAGTCAAGCCTCAATGAAGAAGAGGGTCTGCTGAATATCCTACAGGCTTCATGACAAAGTGATGAAGACAAGAAAGAAAACTCAATCTGCATCTGAGAAAGTTAGTGCTCTATAAACATGTACATTTCTATTTTTTTTATTTCCCTTTGATTCCTAGTAAAGTTCCTTTTGGAAAATGTGCATGATTTTGCTACTGGTGTGACAGGAAATAATTTTTTCTACTGCCCCTCAAAATTTTAGTATCAGAACATTCCTTGGTTGTAGTTGGTGGTGATAAAATCCCTGGTCCTAATTATATCAAGAAGGAATAAAAGATATGTTTTTGCTGGCGTGGGCATGGGAACTCTTGATAGGGGGGTTTGGAACATCAACAAAAAAAGCCCTCAAAATATGGCACCTTGGCATATTGTATACTTTAAGCTAAAGGAATTTGAGAAAACAACAGAAGTAGGAAGATCACTCTAACCACCCCAACTCCATCAGGTCATAAAGCCCTCAGGTGAGAGGTGCCCACCCTATTCATAGAAGAAAGCAACACCCTTATTTCCAAAGACAAAGGGATGCCAAGAAGAATCCGAACAAACATGCCTTGCTGTTTCCTTCATGCTCTGGAACCTACCACATTTCTACATGACTGCCCTTCTTCCTCAAACTTAGCACCAATTACACAGGCTTATTTCTTTGGGTCTTCATTTCCTTGTGAAGGTTCCTATGTCACATAAAGCTTAAATAAATCTGTATGCTCTTCTCCTGTTAATTAGTCTCTGTCATTTATTTTTCATACCTGGTCAAGGACGCTAAGAAGGTTAAAGAAAACTTTTTCATCTCCTCCTTCAGTATTTTCCAAGCAGAGGTTTTCCTTTAATAGTGAATACTGTATTACCACTGTTTCTATTTTCAAGAATACATCAGCACATGTATTGTTGAAAATAGTATCAGGGGTAATACAGTATTCACTATTAGAATTAATTTCAATATCCACTTTGGACCCAAACATGATCCTTCTGTGAACACCTTCCAGATATGAAGCCACAAACAGCAGTGACTAATCTAGTTTCTGTTTGAGCAAAGACTCCAGTCTCCAAGAAAACCCTGGTCACCATCTTCAAACACTGCCGTCACTCATAGCTGCTCTCTCTGCTATGGGAACATTACAATGATAGGAGAGTGAAAATTTTATGACCAAAGCTTTATTTCTTTCTGCCATTTTAATTCTAGTCCCCTTAAAACACACACACACACACACACACACACGCACACAATTTCAGAGAGGAACAAAGAGGGACAGATAGAAACATCAATAGAGGGAGAGAGGGGGAGAATCATTGATGGGTTGTGCCCTACATAACCCCTATTGGGGATCAAGCCCAAAACTCAGGCTTTTGCCTTGACTGGGAATTAAAATGTGACCTCCTGGTTCATAGATTGATAATCAACCACTAAGCCACACCAGCCAGGCTCTAGTCACCTTTTAATACAAAAGAGGAAGGCAGCAAAACCTGGCAGAGATAAAGCACACCCTCTCTGCCAGTTTTAGAGGTTATAAATTACATAATTCAAACATCTAATTCTCAGTGGAAGAAAGTCTTGGAAAAGTGTGGTATATTATCATACAGTATGAAAGACTAGGCTCAATTAAATAATACATCACCATGTAAGAGGAGTCTGAAGTCTGTATAATTACTATACTAAACCTAAGTAGGAAGACATCTGATAACTATCCACTGGGAACAAACAATATCTTTTGTAACCTCAAGACTATTGTGGCATTAACAAGTGATACCATGTCAGATGCTACCAGAGGGTTAACACTAAACATCTTTTCCTGTGGAGACAGATAAATATCTCATTTACAAAGAAGATAACACAGGAAGTAAGAGCCCAGTTAGAACTGTCTTTTGGGATTGACATATAGGTGACAAAGTGTTATCCTAAGAATTCTTAGAAACACTTACAACTGTTCATACTAACAAAGAATAAACAAAAAAAGTTTACATCTCCATATACCTCCTTCATGCAAAGACCATGAACTTATAAAAAAGAGATTTAGGATAAAATTCTCTTTCAGATAACCAGGTATTGGTTGACAATAAATTAATTTTTGCATGCAACAGAAAAATAAAACACAATACAATATACAGACAATGCATTATAAAATTGTATCCCTGGATCCTATATAATTTTATTAACCCACTAGAGGCCTGGTGCATGAAAATTCATGCACTAGTGGTGGGAGGCAGTCCCTCAGCCCAGCCTGCCCCCTCTCACAGTCTGGGAGCCCTCAGGGGTGGGAAGTGACCTGGCAATCAGATGACACCCCCAACACACCTCTGCTGCTGCCAATGCCAGCAGTTCAAGCCTCAGCCAGCCCTGGTTAACCAAGCCTCGGGCTGGCCCTGGATGGCTGTGGTGCTGAGGGAACTGGGGGACTCCAGAGGCAGGCATGTGGAGTGGCTGGATCTGCCTGGGGGTGGGCCCAGCCATGCTGCGCACCTGCTGCCCTAGTGGGGCTGTGGGGACTGAGCATCCCCATCTTTGAGAGGATGGCAGTCAATTAGCATATTCCCTCCTTATTGGCTGTGGGTCCCACCATCTTTATGAGGGTGTGAGGGTCAATTAGCTTATTCTCTCTTTATTAGATAAGCTGTCAACCCAATATATTCCACAAAAAAAACAAAGGTTGCTAAAAGTTAGCCATAAAACCAATACAATAAAATAAAACCTGGTATTGTACATAGGCATAGAGTATGAAAGTGTTAAGTATAAGGTTATTACTATAGGTTTCAAGTGATTTTTGTTTGCAGTTTGAATGACTGGTAGTTCTTCACTGCAGCTGTAGTCTGCTAGAGCCCAAATGTAAATAAGTTCTGGCTTAATGAGTTGTTTTCACTTGCTAAGTGAAATAAACACACTAGCCAGTAATTCTCATTTTCTCCCTCTTTCTTGGAAACTGACAGTTTTGTTATAAACTCTCCTCAAGGTTAAGCTAATATAACACCTAATATTTTCTTCTTAATATAAAGAGATTAAGATAATGGAAAAATTAGCAGCAAATGTTTTATAAAAATAGAAGACACATACACAAAAACCACCTTGCTTATAAAGTATTACACTCACAATGATACAATACTAGCTTGCCTATAAAAATGCTATTATAGCTAATATATTAAAATCCTAATTAATTATTCACTACTTTGCAATTAGAGGACTTATTCCTAGATATAAACATAATTGATTTTAGCTGAAACCGGTTTGGCTCAGTGGATAGAGCATCAGTCTGCGGACTGAAGGGTCCCAGGTTTGATTCTGGTCAAGGGCACATCCCCAGTAGGGGGCATGCAAGAGGCAGCTGATCGATATCTCTCTCTCATTGATGTTTCTGACTCTCTATCCCTCTCCCTTCTTCTCTGTAAAAAAAAAAATCAATGAAAATATATTTAAAAACAAAAAAACAAAAACATAATTGATTTTAAATGTGAACTAATTTTATTATAGATTTAAATGTTAACAGAAATCCCAAATAAGTCCCATTTCTGGCCATGGCAGAGTAACTGGAACACATTTGCTATCTTAACAGCTAAATAAATTAAACAAAATATGTAAGACAACATTGGACAACAAGCAGTGTGAGACTGTGATTCTTATGAGAAGGGAAACAAATGAGGTGAGTCCTATAACTGCCCTGGCTTTCTGCTTGGAGGCAATTTCTGGAGCACATAGGAGAATTCAAATAGAGCACAGAGGAATCCAAGCAGATCATAGGACACAGAGATGTAAGTTCATGGTATGTGTAGGGCAGCTTGAATTTATATAGCAAAGTAGCATAGATTTATCCTATTTCCTCCCTTGCACCAAACTTAAAATTTTTCTGTTAAGATGTTATCATTTTATTAGGTAACCAAAGGAACTTGTGTTTGAAATTAGGGAATATGTACTATAAGCTGCTCTTAAGGGTGGATATTAAAAATATTTCACAGCCCTAACTGGTTTGTCTCAGTAGGTAGAGTGTCGGCCTGTGGACTCAAGGGTCACAGGTTCGATTCTGGTCAAGGGCATGTACCTTTCTTGCAGGCACATCCCAGTAGGGGGTGTGCAGGAGGCAGCTAGTTGATGTTTCTCGCGCATTGATGTTTCTAGCTCTTGCTCCCTCTCCCTTTCTCTCTGTAAAAAATAAATAAAATATATTTTAAAAAATATTTCACATCACAGACATTGGTCATAAAAACTAGTACAGCTATGTCATTATATATCTGATTGTCTCTAATTTTAGCATATCCTTGGTCATAAAATTAGTTACAGTTCCATCCAATCTTTAAATATAACAGTAAAAAGATAGTAAACATCCATCTTCTAACAGGATTTATAAAATGAGGATCCAAGTCTGAGCTTCAAACAATAAAGAAAGATATATAACTCAAGGTGTTGGTTGTACATGTAAAAAAATACTCACTTGCCTTTACATTCAAAGAAGCCCATCTTTAATTAAGATTTCTAGCTTTGATTTGTTATGAAGGGACCACTTGATTCCTATATTCATATATCTGGTTTGAGTAAAAGCCTACTGTCATTTACTAGATTTACTGAATTTTGTGCAGAAGAAAAATTTAATGGGAATGTATTACATTGCAAGAAAGGATGAGGATACATGTAGTTACATGGGAGAACATGGCAATAAGTAGGCTCAAAAGACAGGGTCATGCAAAGGATTTAAAAACACAGGGACAATGTTTATAGGATATAGTATTTAAAATTTAATTAATTTAAAAAAGAGTTGACAAAGAATAAAAATAACACGGGACATTTCTTGGACTTTGTTGAGACATTCTAGAAAGTGATAAAAAACAGTGACAACACCTCTAAAGTAAATTGGACACAAACATAGAGATAGGTTAGGTCATAAGGCAGTCTATTCCTGTGTTAATAATTTTTAGCTGGAGGGCATTTTAGTGAAAGGTCTTGAATCTAGCTTTGAATTTATCATACAAAGAAACAGAGCAAAAATAATACAAGTATGTAGAAAATTTTACAATGGTTCATTAAAATGAAGACTAAAATAGACTATGGACTTTTAAAGAGCCTACAAAAAATAAGACTAACTATTCAACAACTATTTGATGCAATAACTGCTCAGAGTAAAAGATATGGGGTTTTCAAAACCACAAACAGAATTCTCACACAATCAGTTATAAATAAATTGCCAGCTGCGGCTTGCTTATTAGCACACCCTGGTGCTGTACATAATCTCTCAGTGCATTGGAAATGCCACTGTCACTCCCACCCCGTCCCACACCTACAGCAGAACACACTCCATGAAAAACTAAAATTTAAATTTAGTACTAAGACATTAATAATTAATAACCAGCTTTTCCCCCTGGACAGAGTCATTTTGGAAATTTGGGTACAAGTAAAAGAATATATAAATTATATTTTGGAAAATGAACTTTCTTAATGACAAATCAATTCTTAATGAGAAAGATTAATGAAAGCCAACTCTGATGAGCTCTTCAAAATCTAAACTACTGATTGACCTTTACTGATAATCCTGGACTAGTTAAACCAAAGTGGTTCCTCAGATAAATAATATTTCTATTTTCATTCTTGTTGTCTCTAGTTTCCTGAAACAAACAATCTCTATTTTCAAGAACTATAAGATTACTCATAAACCAGTTAAGATAGATGCAGAGGTAATCTCACTTGGTGGTCTATTAATAATCCAGTATACTGTCAGGAAAGGAAGAAAAGGATAAAAGGGGAGGGGAGATAAATGGTAACAGGAAGAGACTTGGGTGGTAAATTCATAATATGACACAGATGATATCCTATATAATGAAAACCTAATATGCTAAGTGTCTGGTTGTCTATTCAACCTATCAAAGTGTAATATGCTAATGATATGCTAAGGTCACTCAACCGCTCACTATGATGTGCACTGGCCAAAAGAGGGAGTAGACTGGTTGACCAGTTGCTATGATATGCACCAACCACAAGGGGGCAGACACTTCGACTGGTAGATTAGCTTGCTGCTGGGGTTGGCCAATCAGGACTGAGCAAGAGAGGCTGGACATGCCCTGGAGCCCTCAACAGCCCCAATTGTGTACCAGTGAGATCCTTTGGCCTGGTCTGCACCCTCTGGCAATCCAGAACCCCTCAGGTGGGCATACTGTCAGGTAGTTCCATCTATATAATAGAAGCCTAAGTGACTGTTATGGTGGAACAACTGGAACGACCAGTCATTATGATGCACAATAACCACCAGGGGGCAGACACTCAATGCAGGAGCTGCCCCTTCGTGGTCAGTGCACTCCCACAGAAGGAGCACCGCTCAGCCAGAAGCCAGGCTCTCACCTCCACCCCAGCACTAAGGAGCAGCAAGCTGAGCAGTAAGGACTGAGCAGGCAGGTGGTAAGGAGCAAGGGGTACTGGACTGCATGAGGGTGCAGGCTGGGACGAGGGACACGCTCCTCTTACCCAATGCACGAATTTCTGGCACCAAGCCTCTAGTGTGTGTGTGTATGTATGATCTTAGATATATATATATATAACTTTATTAACCAATGTCACCCCAATAAGTTAAATAAAAATTTTTTTAAAAACCCAGTACGTAATCAGCAGATATTAACAAATGGCAAAAAGAGCAGTATCTGGAGTGCAGGTTTCTCAGCTTGTATGGAGGGGAACGATCAGACTTAGATAGCTGTGCTAAGCCAGACAGAGACCTCCATGTTTATGTAGGATCACTGCAATTTGTAGACAAAGGCATTTTTCATTTGTCCACACAGTTGGTACCTGCAGGTCCCATTTTGATGTGCTTCATTACTAAGCAGCCTTTTGCTATACAATCTTTTTCATACACACTTCCTGACTGCATTAGATTCTCATTTAAACACACTATAATGCATTTAAACAAATTATGAAAAATAAACAGGACTTGAGAACTATTAAAAAGACACACAACATACAAACTCAAAGTGATCTTTACTCAAGGAGAAAAGGTTGTAAAAACATGTACAAGGGAAGGAGGACTGAGATACACAAAAATATCCCATACATTCACCACCCTTCCTTCATTCCCAATGCTTTCCAAAGTCTTCTCCCTTCTCATCAAAAATCTAATCAACTTAAAATTCCCTTACACACAGCACTCAAATATTATCTCCAGACACCTAGTTTCCTTCACAGGCCAGTAACTCTAGGCTTTGGGATGCTCTCCTGCATAAAGTTGGAGAATCATGTGCTTGCAAGGCTCATCTCATGGGAAAAAAACAAACCTATGTCTTGAGGAGGGCCTATGAGCATGAAACTGTGAATATCTAGTTACTAGTGCTATTTGCACAATTCCTCCAGAATACTCTGAGTAAAGCTGTTTCAAGACTTCTGTACTATTTTAGCCTTACCATGTAACAGAGTAGAAAATGCAATGGATTTAAGACAGGGAGACCTGATCTTGCATTTTGTGTCTGTCATAGTATTTCTTAATCTTCTTAGAGATTCAATTTCTTTAACTATAAAATGAATGATCTTAGGTTCTTTATAGAACTTTTATAAAAATTCAAAGAAAACACAGTAAAGTATCTAACCAAAAAAGAAAAGGCATATTATACATACTCCAAAAATATGTGCCAGTTATTCTTATTAAAATACCCATTTCTTTATAATCAAAACTAGAGGCCCAGTGCACAAAATTTGTGTACTGCGAGGGTGTCACTCAGCCCATCCTGCACCCTCTCTTTAATCTGGGACCCCTTGAGGGATGTCCGACTACCCGCTTAGGCCCGATCCCAGTACTGCTGGCTCCCAACTCTCATCTGCCTGCCTACCTGATTGCCCCTAACCACTTCTGTCTGCCAGCCTGATCAATGCCTATCTACTCCCTTCCAGGCCTGGTTACCCCCAACTGTCCTCACCTGCTGGCCTAGTCACCCCTAACTTCCCTCCCTTGCCAGCCTGGTCATCCTAACTGTACTCTATGGCTGGCCTGGTCGCCCCAAGCTGTACTCCCCTACAGGCCTGGTTGCCCCCAACTACCTTCCCCTGCTGGCCTGTCCCCCCAACTGCCCTCCCTTAGATGCCTATCACCCTCAACTGCCCTCCCCTGCAGGCCTGGTACCCCCCAACTGCCTTACCCTGCCAGCCTGATCTTGACCTCAACTGCCTTCCCTTGCAGGCCTGGTTCTCCCCCCACTCCAACTGCCCTTCCCCCTGCCAGCCTGGTCACTCCCAAGTGCCCTCCTTTGCAGGCCTAGTCCCTCCCCCAACTGCCCTCCCCTGTAGGCCTTGATCCCTACCCCTGCTGGCCATCTTGTGTCCACAGGGGGGCAGTCATCTTGTGTGTTGGAGTGATGAACAATTTGCATATTACTCTTTTATTAGATAGGAGGATACCCATTTCTTTACAGTTGTTACAACTATGAGTACCACTATATTATTCTAGTCACTATATTTATGATCTTATAAAATTGATTAAAACCATAAAGTAAATTCTCCAGTTAAGTAGCCTTAAATTTTAACATAATTCGAACTCCTAAAAAACTAAGTAGCTGCTGGTGTTGATATTTTTTGCTCTTAAAGTAGAAGCAAGAAATATAACTGGAATCACACTAATGAAGTACAATTATAGAAGAATATACCTGAATGGCAGCTGGCGGAGTGCACTCTATAGGTGTATCAGCAACTGTGAGAAGCCAGAAATGAATGAAATGAAATGGTTAAGAAAGGGACAGAATATTAGGGTTGGATTAAAAAAAGGATAAGAGAATTTAGATAAGTGGGAGGGAAAGAACAAGGCAATATAGATATATGGGGAACAACATGAACAAAAGTTCAGAAGTAAGATTAAGAATAGAAGGGGCAATAAAGAAACTTGCTTAATAGATATTTTGTGCTAGAAAATAGAAATAAAGTTGGACAAGTAGCATTACTTCAAATTCTTAAAAATCTTGAACAATGCTAGCAGTTTAGATTTAATGCCTAAGATCAAACACATGAGGAAATTAAAACTCACATCTATGATTACTCTATACTTATTT
>PVJN01043340.1:0-17837 GCA_004026805.1 Lasiurus borealis | reverse complement strand
ATATATAAAATATGCATATTTTATATATATTTAAAATATATTTTATTGATTTTTTACAGAGAGAATAGAGAGTCAGAAACATTGATGAGAGAGAGGCATTGATCAGCTGCCTCCTGCATACTCTTCACTGGGGATGTGCCCGCAACCAAGTTACATGCCCTTGACTGGAATCGAACCTGGGACCCTTCAGTCCGCAGGCTGACGCTCTACCCACTGAGTCAAACCGGTTGCGGCACTATAGATATTTTAGCTGCTTGGCTTGGCTCAACTGCTTATGGAAAAACACTTATTTTTGTAAACACCAGTCTGATTTATTTCCCAATGGTCTTGATATTTAGTGAGTCAGAACCTTAGTTTGCATGAAAGTTTTGGAATTCTAAAAAATTGCTGACATCTATGATCAGTGGTGTATACTCTTGCACATTAAGAATATGAAAAGATAAATATAGGAAGGAGAAAATAAAAGCAACACTCATTTGGACTGCTCTCCAAATGTCAGAAAGACTACTCATGAAATAATTATATACAGAAAAACGTATTTTTTTTTCTGGCTTCAGATCTAAGAAAATAACTTAGATTCATTTTTCAGTTATTAGAAGGTGAACAGTGGTGGAGCAAGCTGATGTCTTTTATATAATAGGACAACACACTTTTTTAACTTGATGTTTCATAGTTCCCTTTGCAATGTGTAGGTATACATTAGAGGCATGCGGCCCACAGCTCGCGAGTTTGACATATTTACATTAGAAGAATCCCGTCAACATTTTTTTCTTTCTAGTCTTCTCTTGTTTACCTTTTTTCCTTCCCTTTATGCATATATTCTTTTCCCTGAATGATACCACATGAACCTCTGGGCTGTTTTGCTAATATTAAAGACATATGCTATTGATGATAAAAAATTATGGAGCTGAATGGGCATATGAATGGTCTAATAATACTGAAGAATACTTTTCACAGATATTTCTTAGATCAGGAACACTGCTAATATATTGAAAAGGAAAAGCTTATTTGCAATTGTTGGTGACTATTGTGCTATTCCTGATGAAAATCTTTAGTTCTAGTCTGGTGTTCAATTGCTTACCGCTTTAATAAAAATATGAGAGCTGAATTGATAAGAATAAAGATAGCGAGTTAAGAAAGATAGAATAAAAGAATGAAAAAAAACGAAAATATGAACCACTACTGACAGCCTCACCGCAAAGGCAGGCCAATTCCCCAAAATCAATTTTCCCTGTGTTCTCCTTTTCAGATAACAGCCAAATAAGAATGGTGGCGTTTAATCGCAAGGAACAACAACAGCCTGTAATTATTGGAATCGAGAGTCTAGGAGAAGCAAAGAATAGAATGGTTGTTACCAGAGGCAAGGAGGTGGGGGAAGCGGAGAGATGTTGGTCGAAGTGTATAAGGTGCAGTTATGTAGGGTCAATAACCCTAGAGACCTAAATCACAGGATGATGAGTATAGTTGATAATACTATATGGAGTATTGAAAATTTGCTCAGAGAGTAGCTTTCAGGCGCTCTTACCACACATGCACAAAAGGTAACTGTGAAACATTAGTCAGCTTGGCTGTAGTAATCACTTCACTATTCTCTGTATATCAAAGCATCATGCTGTATACCTTAAATACACAATTTTTATTAAAAAATGAGTTCTATGTAGGATCCCCTAAATCACGCGGTTTCAACAGGGTGATAATTGTCCCCAAGGAGGAGACAATTGGTGTGTGTGTGTATGTGTGTGTGTGTGTGTGTGTGTGTGTGAGAGAGAGAGAGATACTATTTTCTCAATGTATAAAGTATAGATGTACAGTATATAAACAGATATCCAACATACCTATTATACTAACATTTCATGGTCAGGGAGAGATTAGAATAAAGGCTCCTTAGGGGGAAGGCAATAATAAAAACGAATGATTGAGAAACATTGCTCGTCATGGTACCTTTGTTCGGCACAGAGGAGATAATTTACTTCTGGGTGAAGCTTCTTAATCTTAAAGAATTTGATATTTACGTTATAGCTTCAATTAGGAAATGACTATGATGGGATAAAGCTGCAATGGCTAACAAATGATGAAAGCGTCTGAGGCAAATTGACAGGCTTCTTTCTCAGTAGCTTTACCCTAAATCAATAGACCTGGGTCAAAACTGACTCTTCATATTGCCAATAAAGACGTAGTAGGAGGTAAATCCTGCTTTGCTTATTTTTAGAATGTCCCTTACAGATTTTTACTTCCAGAACCAATAGTTTTCATGTGTACATGCACTCTATGCACTCTCTTACCTGACCCCCCGTTAACAAACGTGGCAGATTAACAGAGGTTCTCCGTGTCCTCTGTCATGAATCCTGGCTGAGGCCCATGGCACTTTGAACACTCCACACTAGTAGGCTACACATGCTTCTCTTCTTCCCAGTTGATTCATTTGCTTACAAAGAGTCGACTTGGTTTATTCCCAACCTGCTAACTACTCTTGCATTTGTTACTACACTTTGTTATTAGTTAGTGAAATCGCAGGTAGGTTGAGTGCAAAAAGGAAGAGGATTATTCTACAGAACCAAAGTTAAATGCTTCAAAAAGAGTCAATAAGGAGAACCACAACTTCAAACTGAGAACAAAGTGGGGGTATGATTGACCATAGCTATGTTCAGGTACAGGTACAAAAACTGTAGAGTTTTGGAGTTAGCCAGGCTTGGGATTTGCAAGAGGAACATTGTCAACGAGGACCCTAGAGGGGGAGTGGGGATGAAAGGGACAAGAGATACAAGGAATGGAGACAAGACAAAGTTCTGATCAAGTCTCATTTATTCAGGAGTAGATGGGGTATTTATAGGGAAAGGGAGGAAGTTAGCGAAAATTTCTAGCCCTTAAGGCGAAACACCTGGCCTAGCCCTTAAGGCGAAACACCTGGCTTACGGGAAAGAGATAGGGTTTGGGGTAATAGAAACCTAGCCCGAGGTTTTGAGTTTACAATGTATGATGGGTTTTAGATGGTGAAAGGTTTGGAATACTGGACTAAGTATTTTTAATATACATATTAAAAATATATATATATATTTCAGAGAGGAAGGAAAAAGGAGAGAGATAGAAACTCACTGATGAGAGAGAATCATTGATCAGCTCCCTCCTACATGCCTCCTCTTGGGGATTGAGCCTGGAACCCTGGGATATGCCCTGACTGGGAATTGAACTATGACCTCCTGATTCATACCGTTTTCCCGAAAGTAAGACATCCCCCGAAAATAAGACCTACTTCTAGTTTTGCCTCTCGCTGTAATAAAAGGCATCCCCCTGAAAATAAGACCGTCCCGATAATGAGGCCTCCCCAGAATATAAGGCCCCCGAAGCCACCCTAAGGCATCTGACTCCTCCTGATTTAAAGAGACCTCGCACTGCCTGAACAGCTCCAGCTGTGCCGCGGCCAATCAGTGAGCTGGTTTGTGATGACAGCTACTACTGTACCGTATACAGGTAATAAATTTCTTTCTTTTTTGTTCAACAATAAATGTGTACCGTATTTATCTTCATGAAAAAATAAGACACCCCCTGAAAATAATACCTAGCTCATCTTTGGGAGCAAAAATTAATATAAGACACTGTCTTATTTTCCGGGAAACAGGGTAGGTTGGCGCTCAATCACATCAGCCAGACTGGACTGAGAATTTTTGTTTTTGTGTTTTTTACATTTTCTGTAGTAAAGTAATTAGAGCTTGGCTACTGCCTTTTAGAATTCTCTCAAAGCACTAATCTCTACTGATGTTATTCTGTGAGCCAGAACTCATTCTTACATTGAAGTTTTGAGGCTGTGAGGAATTGCCCATATGAAAATATAAAAGAGCAGATGAAAATCAACTAGAAAATTAGAAAACAAAATTTGAGTTTGCCTCCAAGTTATGTTTTCAGAAGCAGTAAACTATGTTTTCAGAAGCTTGTATCTGGTAAACCTCAGAGTCTTTATCTTTGAACCCTGATCTTAGAGCTCTTTATCTTAGAATGTCAACCCTTCAAACTTGTGATTTTTTTTTTCCATAGAACTAAAAATAAACACAGTTAATTATGCCGCTTCCACTTCCTTTCGACTTTCCATTCACTAGTTTCATGAGGCACAATAACAATTGATTTGAGAGGAGATATTGAATGGTCATGAGAACTAGTCTGACCAGGGTCTTCTATTTCCTTAGCCAGAACAGGAAAAGCCAAGTTACCAGATTCTATGTGAAGAGTCATCAGAATAAGGGTAATTATTTTTGGATGAGACAAATGGTTAGTGATATCAAGCTATGCATGCATACAATGTCCATCTCCAGAAGGGTCTTTCGTTAGTTTTCATCCCTCATTTCCATCAGGGTCCTAATGGGAAAGAGATGGGGCACACTCAAAGGTTTACTTGAAGAGACTTTAACTAAAGGACCCTTAACAGGGGCATGTGCAGGGTTAAGGGAACTAACGAAGATGATGAAACACTGAGGAGATTAGCAATGTTACTGCTCCTAGTCTGAAGGGATGAGGAGAGTGATGTTAGAGAACCTAGCACCAGCTATTGCCATGAGAGGGAAGCATCTAACAAGAGCGTGGCTCTCAGCGAGGAATGGAACCACAGTCAGGGGGAGAGCGGAGTAAATACTCAGGTCTCTCTTCTCACCCTTCAGTGTTCTCTAACCTGTGGAACCCACCTAGAAGCCAGATGGCAAGGGAGCCCCGATGATACAGCTCAAGAGGTCAACCTCTCAAGATCCAGCAAAGAAGAGAAAGGCCAAGAACAGGACTGGAGAGGACAAAGGAGAATAATCAGCATCCTAGTTGGTTAACTCTTCAATTCTTTAGAAATTCATGTACTTTCAGTTTCTTCCAAGAGGAGCATTTTATTAAAATTTGAGAAATTAAAAAAATCTGGAGAAGTTATTATTGTTTTAAATTGAGCCACAGTGAGGGTTTGGAGAGGGCTCAAGAAATAGAACATACTGCCGAAACCGGTTTGGCTCAGTGGATAGAGCCTCAGCCTGCGGACTGAAGGGTCCCAGGTTCGATTTTGGTCAAGGGCATGTAACTTGGTTGCAGGCACATCCCCAGTAGGAGGCAGTTGATTGATGTCTCTCTCTCATCGATGTTTCTAACTCTCTATCCCTCTCCCTTCCTCTCTGTAAAAAAATCAATAAAATATATTTTAAAAAAAGAAAGAAATAGAACATACTGAGGAATAATCCAAGTAATAGCAGGTGGAGGCTAAACTACCATGTTTGTGATTGGTCAAGTTAGGTTGGAAGGAACAGCTTCATGGGAGCACCTATGAACCCACCAACAAAGCCCAAAACTTTGAATTTGTTTTGTTCGTAACACAAGTCATCAGTCTTCCCCACTGGTCTTAGGTGGCACCGAACTACACCGGGGAGAACCTGTTTCAGCAGGAAAGCAGAGAATGTGTGCTTCCTCGGGACAGTTTGGCCGCTCCATCCTTTTCATGGGAAGATGGGAGAAGAGAGTAGGCCTACCCAGCAGGGCAAAGCTGGGAGTGGACAGTCCAGCATAGGCCCTTGGAGAGCAGCTCATGGCCAAAGGAAAGAAGAGGCGGGGCCACACATGCCTCCTGATTCTTCCCAAACGTGTATCCGGCGAGTGAGTCTCTCCACTGCCTTGGGGCAGAGGAAAGGCAGAGCATGAGAGGGGACTGTCTTTTCTCCATCTCACTTTCTCATTCACTGGCTCACTCAACTGAAATGCTTTCGGCAGTAACACCCTATAGATGCTGGGAATGCAAAGATGGATAGGCTGCGATTTCCCGCAGATGGTAAGAACAAGAACATCGAACAGTTACTGAGGATGTTCCTCGAGGCAGGACATATTTTTATTCATTTCTCACAAAACATTCCCAGCTTCCAGAGAGACAGGTACTCTTACTAACTTTACTTTCCAGCAGTAGAAACGGAGGTTTGGCGAGGTTTAAAGGACTTGCTCAGAGTCACAGGGACTCGTGGCAGAGCCAGGATTCAAATCGAGGCAGTGTGGCTCCAGAGCTAGCGTTCTCAATTCCTTCCCGTGTCATAGGCCAGCGGTGGAGACAGCCCCGCGAACAAATAATCGCAGTGTAATGAATGAGGTAAGCGCTAATGGAGGGATGTACAGAGTACAGAGGAAGGAGTGACTAAACAGGCCCGTGTGTGTGACATTTGCGTCATTTCCTCTGTCCATTGCCAGAAATGAACAAATTGAAGTCTTCTCGGGGCTTGATTTATTATTACTCTACATGGATTCAGATAGAGAGCTCGATTCATGCTGCCCTGCTTCCCCTCCCAAGCATAACAGCGCTTAAAATAATTCCTTCCTGACATCTTGGCCCCCCTCCAAGGGTTCTGCTCCAGCTTTTGGACAAGGCAGCAACAGGAAGAGGACATCCTAATGTTTGCTGACGAGAGACTTAAATTGGAATTTGGAATCGTTTTGTGATTAAAATCACTGTTGAGATTCTATTGTCCTAGACTGTATATGCGCGTGTGTGTGTATGCCAATTGCATCAGCCATGATACATATGCTATACAGAATCACCAACAACAGCTGTGACATTGGTTAAATTTCTATGCTTCTCTAGGTTGCAGGTCTTATACCAAATGAAGATCATTTTCTCACCTCAAAGACTTTTTTTTGGTTATGACTTGACCATAATGTAGTAGTAATCGATCACAATTTCTGCTAATCACACATGACCAATTACATTTATGTTTCATTCCTCTCAGTAGGAATTGTTAAGCTTTGACCCCCCTTTCTCACAGCTTATCTTTGAGGTACTGACTACCCATACATTGGGTTTTTATATCACTTGGAACCACAGTAGGCACCATTAAGCTTATATGACCAGACTGGGTACTGTAAACAGCTGTCTGCCGCCGCCAAGTGATGGCCCATTCATGCCAGGATGTTAAGCATATCCTGTGGTTTGGTGTAAACACCAGGTGGGATTCTAATCCGTTCAGCACAGAACCCCTCTGTCTTTCCTTCTTAATAAATGAAAAATCTCTGGGAAGTCTCTCCTCAGGAGTTCTCTATCCCCTTTGAAGTCTGAGAATCTCACTCCAAAATGACCCACGAAGGGGGATGGACCAGATCCTCCCAAGCTCCCTCTGTTCACAATGTATTTCTTAGAGTGAGGGCAGGAATCATAGAGAAGTTTCTAGTTAACATATAGCCCTTGGGTCCTAGGTTACTCTGTAGTGACTTTGGAATAAAGTAGAATAAAGTCAATTTTAGTTGAGAACGTGGCCTTATTACATCAACTCCTCTCTTTCAATGGGTAACATTCCTCCTCCCAGAGCTCCGTGGCTTCTTCCATTTAGGGTGCTGCCTTTGGGGGCTCCCCAGGAAAACAAAGGGCTCTGAAATGGGGAGTGGACACCCAAACTTTGCACCTGGACTCAAAAATCCTTCCCCAAACTCTCCTTTACTCCCAACATGGCCACGCTCCTCTGGCTCTCCTTGTGCCTGACGACTGTGGAGCAGGAGCGCTTTCTCAGACACCAGGACGGTGTTTGAACTTGTTGCTAGGACATCTATGGAATTTCCATATTCTATCCCAGGAAAGAAACATAATTTGTTCTCTGATGCCACATTCTTCTTTAGCCAGAAACACAAGGAAACCACTGTTTGCAATGGGTTTTTTGGCAGAACTCTGAAGTGTGGCCTGGGTCTGGGAACCCGCAATCCAAGAATAAGGCACCATTTATGTACAAAATGGTTGAATTTGCGTAGAAACTAGGTCGGGCTATGTTTGTGAAGCCACTGTCTTGCAGGGTCAAAAAAAAAAAAAAAAGAGCTTATTTTTCAAGTAAGTGTGTTTCACTGTTTACTGGCGACTCTACCAAAATAATTATTTCCTGTGCGGGTCACTGGGAGTGAGGTAATCCTAAAGAAAACGTTCCATTGTGCTTACTGGGCTGGGCGGAGCAGCAGCTCCAGACTTTCCATTAAAGACACAGTAATTGTGTTGAATGGGGAAAGTCTGGTTCGTGTGCCTTTGGGAGGGAGGTTCATTTTCTAATTGATCCTTTCAGGGTCTTGTGAGAGATAGCCAATATGAAGGTATACATACACCTATCTCTGTGTGCCCTTATTATGTTGGGTTCCTGTAAATAGTTTTACAGGACGGTTCCTATCGATGTAAAAGCAGAAACTTCCCCTGTAAGATTGCTAATTTGCTTGTCTGCCTTGAGCCACTTGAGGGCATGCTTCATTTGCCTTTGTCTGTCTTCCTAGCCCACGGTGATAGGCTTATCGCTGAATGCAATGCTCATTAGTCATCTGAGGATGCATGCGTGGCTTGCAAAGTAAATGACGTCCAGGGAGGGAACTAATAGCCCCAAATTGCCTTCCCTGGTACAATGACACCAAGATGAGAGAGCTTTCCAGGAAGAGGGCCTGGCCAGCCAGGATTAGAGCATCCCTGAGGTGCTGAACCCCATGGTTCTAGAGATTAAACGACTCTGTACTTTCTACTGCCATCTTCCCTGGAGGCAGAGAAGTTAGACCAGAGTTATCCGCGGCAGTTGCTAGATACAGGCACAGTGAGTACAGTGAGCTGTGGTAGCGGGTGAAAAACTAGGCCGACTTCTGGTCTACAAAGCAGAGGAATGCTTTTGAATGTATACCATCTCATACTTTACTCTGCCTACTTACCACTCTGGTTAGAGGAGCTTCATGCGTACAGTACAGATGTAGAGTTTTGTATTATTAAAAAAAGTGTTCATTACTGATTAGTCCACTCACTAAATTTTTATTGAGTGTCTTCTATATACCAGGCTTTGCACTGGTGCTGAGACACAGAGGTGAACAAGCCAGATATAGGGGTCCCTGCCCTTAAGAATTTCAGCTGCTAATGGAAGAGATGGACAAAAATGCATATACACACACACACACACACACACACACACACACACACACATACATACAATGATTACAAATTGTGATCATTTAAGAAAAGTTCCTGGATATTGAGGTAGGGAATAAAAGAAGTACTTAAATTACATCACGTGGCCAGAAATGATTGTCAGCTGGAGGAGAAAGCTTTGGGAAGAGTGAAGAGGAGGAGCGTTCCAGACAGAAGAAACAGCTCATGTGAAGGACCAGACATCTAAAACTGTGGGTCTCGAGCCACATGTGGTTCTTTGGCCCCTTGAGTGTGGATCTTCCACAAAATACCACGGCCTGGGCGAGTCTATTTTGAAGAAGTGGCGTTAGAAGTTTAAGTTTAAAAAATCTGGCTCTCAAAAGAAATGTCAGTCGTGTACTGTTGATATTTCGCTCTGTTGACTAATGAGTTTGCCTACCACTGACCTAAAAGAAAGTGGCTATTTAGAGCATAAAAAAAAAAACAGTGCTCACGCGTCTGCAGTAGCGTGAGTGAAGGGGAGTGTGCATGCCCTAAGTGGCAGAAGTCCTCCAGGGATTTTCAGATCTGCACTCAAGGACAGAATATCAAGTGAAGAATGTGGGGTAGTAGCAGAGTCCCGGGGGGGGGGGCTTGACATCATTATCCAGAGCAAGGGGTCTGAGCGTGAGAGTGGACCTCCCACTCTGTTGGGTCTCATCTCAGCACCATATGTCCCACACAGCTTAGGATTTTGGCCCAAGTTTCAGGCCCAAATGAGAAAACCATGGTTGGGAGTGGCCATCCACACCCAGTCGGTACTTGGAAATGGAAATGGAGGCTAAAGAGAATACTGATATTGAAGTGTGCCATACTTTCTGCTCCTGATCTTTCAGGGTAGAAGACATCTGGGACATGTCCTTTCAGAATGTCATTAAGAAGCTACATGTGCGTGCACGCGTGCGCGTGCAAACCACATATAGGTAGATGGATGCTGATAACTGCCAGATGTATTGGCTTATTCAGTTTTTTAAAAATATATATTTTATTGATTTTGGAGAAGAAGGGAAAGGGAGAGAGATAGAAACATTAATGATGAGAGAGAATCATTGATTGGCTGCCTCCTGCATGTCCCCTAATAGGGACCCAGCCCACAACACGGGCTTGTGCCCTTGACCGGAATCAAATTGGAACCCTCCAGTCCACAGGCCAACACTCTACCCACTGAGCCCAGCTGGCTAGGGCTTATTCAGGTGTTTTTAACCAGGGGTCTGACATAATCTTGGGCAGGAAAAAAATTATATCTTTATTTTCACTAACTTCTCTAGCTGACACTTAGCATTTCAACAATATAGTTAGGCAACGAACCATAGTAATTTTAGCATCAGTAGAAATCACAGGTATTTTCATATCACATTATAGCTGTTGCAGGTACCTCAAAATATCACTTACGCTTGTCACTACTTCAGAATTATAGTAGTTATCACACCATAGCTAGATCTTGTTATTTAATGTGCTAATAAAGCACATATATTACTATATCATGTTTCAAAAAAGGTTTGAAAACTGCATTTTAATGCTCTGCATTGTTGGCAGTCCTATGCATTTTATCCTTTGCATTTCCAAACGTGGTTGTGAGAAGGGGTTTGTAGGTTCCCAGACAACCAAACAGGTCCTTGACATAAAAAAAGTTAAGAACCGCCAGACTTAATGGGTCGTCTTGCCAGTTCCATGTGACAGGAATATTGGGGACAGACTTCCACACGTCCGCTTTCCTGGGAGGCATTTTGCATTCTGACGGAGTAGAAAAAAGAGAAGAGGCAGTAGTACTTGTCAGCCCCATGTTTATGCAGAAGCATGCTTACTTTTATCCAGTCTGTAAACCAATTCAGGGCCTGAATTTCTGAGAAATAAAAAGAGACTCAGAAATCAAGATAGCCAAGAGAGACAAGGTCTGAGAGAACGTGCCCACAATCCTGGATACAAACAATGCAATTCCCACAAACCTTTGCTAAATAGAGATCTGGGGAAAGAACAAACATAATTTTCTCCAAGCTCTCATCTCCAGGGCCTACAGGAAGTCCATTCAGCCAGCCTGAGCCTTCCCGACTCCCTAGGGCTGTAGCCTTGGGGTCCTCGGAGAGCAATCTGTAAGCGCAGGCAAATCATTAGCCAGTCTGCCACCCCCCTTGGCTGAGCCACCTGATGGATGCTATTTTCAGAAAGTCTAAAGCCTGGCAGAGACATAGCAGCCACAGCGAGCCCCGAGAAGCCAGCCCCGAGAAGCCAGCCTGGTTTCCCAGAGGTCTGAGGCGGCACCCCTGGATGGGAAATGCCTTCTCGCCCCTCTGCTGAGACAGGTGTTCGCTTCTTCAGAGATTTTAGAAATAGAATGGAAAGCTCAAGAAGCCATCTGCTCCCCATCATCCTCCACTCTCCACCACAGGCCTCTCCCATCGCATCGCTATTTCTAGTGGAAGCTCCCTTGGAAACAATGGTTTAATGAAATGATGCTTTAATGGCAAAGAGCAAGGAGTCAGAGACATCAGCTTTCCCAAGATCACAGTCTCAGAGCTGGAGGAACTGTGTGTCAGTCCTTGCCTGCTGCTTCGAAGGTCTTCTCATCTATGAAACCGACCCATGAGGACTCATACACGGGGTTTTAGGAATGTGTGTATGTGAATGGAAAAGTGCCTCTTCAATGCTCGCTGATCTCTAACTGCTGTAAGTTCTGTTTTTCTGGACAAGTGTGATAGTCTCAAAGAGGTTCCCTCTTCCTTCCCTTCCTCTTCTTCCTCCTTCTTCTTTATTTTTTATTAAAAAATACATTTTATTGATTTTTTTTTTATAGAGGAAGGGAGAGAGATAGAGAGTTAGAAACATCGATGAGAGAGAAACATCGATCAGCTGTCTCCTGCACACCTCTTACTGGGGATGTGCCCACAACCAAAGTACATGCCCTTAAATGGAATTGAACCTGGAACCCTTCAGTCCACAGGCTGACACTCTATCCACTGAGCCACACTGGTTTTGGCCTCCTTCTTCTTCTTTAAATCCTCATCCAAAGGTATTGATTTTAGAGAGAGAGGGAGACGGAGAGAGAAACATCGATAGAAACTTCAATGAATTGCTTCTGTATTCACTCTGACTGGGAATCGAACCTGCAACTTTTTGGTGCACAAAATGATGCTCCAACCAACTGGGCTGTTCTTCCTTTTTAATTAATACTGAGATATTAGTTGATGTCCAGGCATATTTTCTGTCATCTCCTTTCTTTCCCTGAGACATTATTCTCTCTCTTATCTCTTTAGACTTTCTCTCTGTGATGTCTTCCTGGCTGGAGCATGAAAACATGTTCACCTGTCTCTCCCACTTGAAACAAACCCTCTCCTGACCTTACACCTCCCTCTGGCTCCTGCTGCCTTCATCCCGCCTTTGGGACCTGTCCTCCTGCAGCGAGCCGGTGTAGCTTAGTGACGAAGACTGCCCTTGTAGGTGGGGCCCACATTTTTTCTAACAATGTTTATTACTGAAGGGTAAACCTGCCTAACTCTGCGGTGCTTGCTGTGGCCACAAATCTTTGTTTTTAAATATATTTTTATTGATTTCAGAAAGAAAAGTAGAGGGAGATAGAAACAACTATGATGAGAGGGAATCATTGATGGGCTGCCTCCTGCACGCCCCCTACTGGGGACTGAGTCTGCAACCCAGGCATGTGCCCTTGACCAGAATTGAACCTGGGACCCTTCAGTCCATAGGCCGATGCTCTATCCACTGAGCAAAACTGGCTAGGGCGATATGGCCAGAAACCTTAGCCAGGTTCTCCCATAGCTCTCTCTCTGTAATATTTGCATCCCCACCAGCATGCCTCCGTTTTCTCTCTCAGTCGCCCTTCTTAGATTTGGAACTGAATTAGCAAGGAGAAGGAAGGAATCTGTTTGCTTCCTCAAATCCCAACTGTGGGAAATGCCACGATTTAAGGGACAGGTGGGGGGAAAGCCGGCTGCAATCTGATCTGTGTTCCTGGCTTTCTTGTAATCCTGACCCGGAGCCATAGAGAGCCACGACTAGCCTCCCCCTTGCTCTTCCCATATTCCCGTTGCACCACCAGGATGAGGCCTCAGAAATCCCATTCAACACTGCGATCCAGGCAGCTGATATCAGTCAATTGGAGGTGATGTCCGAGATGAAACCTTTTGAAAGCCCGGGTCTAACCTGCTGATGCCTCCTGACTCTGTCACAGCCTCCCAGATCTGCGTGCTGACCCCTCTTCTGAGGCTTTCTCATTGTCCTCAGCACAGAAAGGACACTTCTTACCATAGCCCGGTTACCCCCGACTGCCTGTCACCTGCCTTGCCTTTGCTCGGTTCCTTCTGCTTCAGCCACTCTGAGCTCTTCGTGGTTCTCTCGGGACTTTTAGATTTTTGCAAATAGTTCACACTTTGGTCAGTTTTGCTTCTTCTTCAAATCCCAGCCTCCCTGCCCTGAGAGCCTCTCCAGGAAAGTTAGGGGTTTCTTCTTCAGTGTTTCTTCCAGACTTAAATTCCTGGGGGACAAGGGGACTGACTTAATTTTCCTAGACCCTTGGGGTGTAGAACAGGCCTTCTCTATCATGGGCACTGAACGTATGTTTGTTGAGTGAATGAGTGTGTTTACGAGGTCACCCTATATGACTCTCCTACGCATATTTGTTATGCTTTGACATTGCTAAATCAGCGGTTCTCAACCTGTGGGTCGAGACCCCTTTGGGGGTCGAACAACACTTTCACAGGGGTCGCCTAAGACCATTGGAAAACACAGATACGATTCATAACAGTTGCAAAATTACAGTTATGAAGTAGCAACAAAAATAATTTTATGGTTGGGGGTCACCACAACACGAGGAACTGTATTAAAGGGTCGAGGCATCAGAAAGGTTGAGAACCACTGTGCTAAATGATTCCAAATTTTCTAAAAGAGTCCTACGACAATTTGGCACAACAAAGCTGGGCCAGTTACATACAGTGACCAACAGCACGAGAGATCAGTGTAGATTAGATTCCTGAGGTGGGTGAGATTTCCTTGTGTTTCAAAGTCGATTTTGGCCCCTCACTGAGGAAAATTATGACTTAGGTTGCAGTCATTCCCAAACGGAGCAGCCTGTAATAATATAAAGGGAGCTAAATGCGTGAGGACAAGTTTAGTCTGGAATTTTCCTCAAGACCATGCATAAAAGACATCACATGCACTGTGGTGTAAATGACTATCTCTGGATGGGTTCTTAGACGAAGGCTGGATTTGTCTGAACCTTGCCTCAGGACATGGCCTCTTTAATCTTGCTCCGTGTTGTTACTATTGGGCTTCTTGTAACATCTGGTACAGCTTTTCCTCTCTCTCCAATAGTTCACGTGTGTGTGTGTGTGTGTGTGTGTGTATGTTACGATGTGGAAATACAGTGACTTAGAGAGAAAGAAAAGTACTGCATTTCCCAGAACTTAAAGAAAAAGCTAAGGCTTAAAAACTTGGCATGCTTTAGGTTTGTACGAAATCTGGCAAATAGCAGATGCTTCATTGAGGACTTGTAGCTATAACGATTATTAAAATTACTCATATTATTATTAGCAGGAATAGGATCCAGCACTTGAAAGCAGGTTGTTCTGTACCAAAAGCAAGTGTGGGGAATACACTCTCTGACTCTACATTTCCCATAGGAAGTGGAGATTGTATATATCAGCTGGAGTTCACCCAAACTACTTCTGGGACAAACAGGATCATGTGTTTGGAACAGAGGTCAGCAGCTGTTCCTCCTCTGTGGCATTCCTGAGATGCGGACAGATGTATTCGGATGACCTTCCTTAGTCAGTGAGTGTGGGAACCGGTGGAAGAGAGTTGGGGGGGTGGGGGGATACAGCAGTGGGGAGGGTGAGAAGGCTCCCATGAGGGCTCAGTAACATGAGCGACCATTGAAAGCCATATCGAAGCCAACGGTTTTCTTTCCTGGCGTTTCCGTACCAAACACACGTGAGGGGAGGAGGGCCCTTATGTTTTTTTTTTTTTTTTTTTTTTTTTTTTCCGAAAGGATGAAAACCAGGCAGGACATTTTTCCCAAGGCTGGGACAAGATTGCACTTCCTGAAGAGGTCAGAGGTCGCCTGCTTACCATCCCACGGAACGCACAGTAGGGAATAGAAGAGTCAAATCAGGTTCCATACAAGATGTGGAGTGAAATACATTCCTTCTGTCGCCCTTCCAACCGCAGTCATATTTAATTAGCATTCCTGTTTCTAGAAAACATCCAACAGTGTCAGTGGCTTCCGAAAAGTCAAAATTCAGCCTGGCCCAGGGCTCTTGGTGTAGTTGTCTAATGCCAGCAATAAAGCAGGCAGCTGGTCTTCTGGAAGCCAAAAGAACATGGCTTCGTGAGACCATTAGTTTTCCAGAATAAGGGGCCTGGAGAACAGCACAGTAGACTTTCCTGATAACAATATCTTTGGGTCCCAAGGCCTCTGAGTTGACACCGCCAGAGTGGTTTAGCCAGCGTCTGCTGGGCAATCGTCTTTCTCGGTCTTTAATGACGGCGATGGATGTTGTCTGTATCTGCCACTACCCTTCTGCTTTCTGTCAGATTACCGAGTGAATAAACCTATTGTCAAGGAACTGTCCTAAAGCCCGGATCAGCATTGCCTGGGCACATGATGGATCTTGCTGACAGCATACACATTCCTTTAGGATCTCGTCAGCATCAGTTCCTCTAGGACAGTGGTTCTCAACCTTCCTAATGCCGTGACCCTTTAAGACAGCTCCTCATGTGGTGGTGACCCCCAACCATAAAATGATTTCCGTTGCTACTTCATCACTGTAATTTTGCTATTGTTATGAATTGTAATGCAAACATCTGATATGCAGGGTGTATTTTCGTTGTTACAAATGGAACATAATTAAAGCATAGTGATTAATCACAAAAACAATATGTCATTATATATTGTGAAATATTTATTTCTAATGACAAATAAATGAAATGTAGTCTTGAATCGTGGTGTAGCATGGGTAACAGTCTTCATATAACAACAGTAAACTACACTGCTACATTTTGCTACACCAAGGAGCGGTGTGTTGGTTCCTAAGACCATGGGAAATATGTTTTCCGATGGTCTTAGGCGACCCCTGTGAAAGGGTCATTTGACCCCCAAAGGGGTCACGACCCACAGGTTGAGAACCGCTGCTCTAGGATGATGTCAAAACCGCAGGAATTTTGCTTCTTCCTCTTGATGGGATCCACATGAGTACAGGGTCAGCGGGGAAGCAAGGAGAACCGCATCCTCCCGACGGAAGGAAGACGTTGCCAGTCACATAGAATTCTTGCCGAATTTGTATGCAGATGGCGCTAAAGGTCAGGTGTGCCTATCAAGGAGATACATTCCTCTTTACAAACCTCTTTGCTAAGCACCGCCGTATCAACCGCATCTTCCAGCTGTTGGTTGGTCAGGACTGTACCAACTTCCACCAAGATGCTCTGATGTAGAGTTCGCTTTTTGAGTCAGACAGAATCAAGTTTAAATGCTTGCTTTCCTACTTACTGTGTGATTGTGGGTAGATTACTTAACCTGGCTGATCTCTATAAAATAGAGATATTGATAGTACCAACCTCCTAAGGTTGTTGTGGAGATTAAAGGAGAAGATGCAGGCAGAATGCCGAGCACAATACCTGCCAGCAGGAAGCCTCCAGAAAACGTTAGCTACCGCTTTTGCCACCTGGAGCCTTAGGCTTGCCTCTCTTTGTAAGTGGTCAAAAGGTTTTTAGGTAATTGTGTGAAGCTACTTTTCACCATATTTTTCATGGAATCCTTGATAAAACCTCTTAGATCGTTCCTGCAAATAGATTTCTCTGTAATATTTGTTTACTCAGTGGGATTAGCTGATCAATATGGCAGTTATTTCTTGCCTTTTCACTTCTTTTAGGCACAATGTAATTTTTTTTTTCAGGCTTTGGTCCTGCTGGTTTGTGATAATATACATGACTTTTTTCTTTTTTACAGTCTTTGTCTGTTTTTTGAATAACTTTTTCATACCAGCTGCATAGCTCAAAGAGAGTCTCTCAAGCTTCGTTATTTTCCCACAGTCACCAGGGGAGCATTTGCACCTCTGTACGACAGACCTTCATGGAAAATTAGAAACTAAAATGAAGGCAAGTTTCTAGCTGAAATTTAGATAAAAGAAAATACTATCCTGGTAGGCTTGCTCAATATTAGAGATAGCCAGAGGGTTTCCCATCATTGACCGGCTTGACAATTATAATTCTTGAAGACTCCTCAATGATATTTTGTAGTTTATACTGGTGTAGGTTACAGTGAAAAGAACTATGCACCAAGGAGGCACGATGCTAATTTCTAAAACAGAGTTCTGGTGTCACTCATGCTATAAAGTAAAATCAGTCTATGTAAATGTATCAAACATACATTCAACTAGAGGTCAAACGAGAAGTGAATCCTCTCCAGGACTGCGGGCATTAACTTCATTTTTTCCCTTTAGTTCAGAAGTGTAAAGGAATCCTTTTCAAGGTTAAGTTGCTACAAAGGGCAGAAAAATTATTCAGAATGGGTGGATCACAAAGACTGTGTTGGTGAGAAAATTGAAATGTGGACAAAGGACGTCTATCAGGAAAAATTTTTTTAAATCTATCATTCAGCAGGTGAGGAGGGTGGTATTTATAGATAGGTCATCAAGGATGTTCACTGTAGCATTTTTAAAATAGCAAAAAAACTGGTAACAATACTAGAGGATGCTTAAACAAATTATGATATGATTATAAGATAGAGTATTACTCATCAATTACAAATGGTGTTGATAAAGAATACTTATATGTCATGGGAAAATGTTCCAGATATAACAGATAACAGCATACATCTCTTGAAAACTATAAATAAAACATGACATCAAATACGTAAAAAATCTTAGTAGAAAAACACATGGAGCTGAAACCAGTTTGGCTCAGTGGATAGAGCGTCGGTCTG